>JAQFZC010001021.1:0-35708 GCA_034695205.1 Dicyrtoma fusca | reverse complement strand
AATCTGCACGCTTTTATTTTCCTTGTACGATTTCATTGCTTTTACGAACTGGGGCTGACTTGTGCTGCTTAGCACAGCCTTCACCTGCATAGCATAATTTTGTTTATTGTACAATGCAACTTATGCAATTTCACAGAAAAATGTGAATTCAGTCAAATAATATTAACGTGAAGTGTATGTACTTAATATACCAACTGTTAGCCTAAGCGATTCGGTTACTTACCCAATCCCAAAACTGTTTCACATCAGAAAATTCCTCCAAAGTAGATAAGTTAGTAATGCTCGAGAACCCGCTCGTTCCAGGGTAACATCTGTGAAGATCCAGCGGCTGTTGAAAAGGACGTATTCTGGGAAGATAATTTTATTCGCTTTCTTTTCTGTACGTCTCCAGCACTTGTGCAACAGCCAAGGACTTTTACTGTAGGCAAGGAAAGGCTTAGGATATACGGGAACGGCGGAATTGAAATTTGCTGCTTTCGTTTTCGCTGACGTAGTCATAAGGTCACCAAATAAACTAGTAATTACTATTTTGTTTCGTACCCGATTTTTTATTCAGCGCTGTTGGCAAACTATATTTGCTTCTCTTCCACTACTAAAAATCACAGTGCATTCACTATCAGCGTACAAGTCATCAAGTTATTATCTAATCAAGTGGGCTACCACTTGGTGGCCTCGATGATATGTTCTACCGAAGATATTTAATTGAAGCTCTAAGTTTATCGCACATAAAAAGCAAGTTTAGCCCCGAAACCCGATTTTTCGAAAACCGAAAATTCTCAAAATCAAATTGCGACCGGTAACTCACCCCAAAATGAGATGTGCAATGTATCATTTGAAAGACAATCGCATGTAGAATAGGAGCTATACAAAGCGATCAAAATATTTTGAATTGTAGTCAAACATTTGTGCATGCAAAGTTGATTTTTTCATGTTTTATTTTAACTTTTTTCAAAAAATTTCAAAATTGGAAAACTTAATTCAAAAAATAACTTCAGATCAGTAATCAACTCATTATTGCTGTTAAAACGGTGTATTGCACAATCATATTGGTCCATTAATTACGAAAATAGTTTTTTGCCTTAAATTATACCAATATACTTTAGTAAAAATAGGAGTGCAGTGTATAGCCGGCGACCGTGCGTGCGGGAGGGGGGGGGGGCATCCTTAAATTACGTTTCAAGAGGGAGGAGGGAGTGGGGTTTGGTCCCATTACCAAAAATTACAGAGAAGTGTAAAAAATATACGTAGGGTAGAGTCAGGTAATTGTGATGTTCGTGCTATTGTGATCGTTCAAAAAAAAGTATCAAGGCGTTTGAAATTTTTTGTTTTCGTAATGCTATTACCTTAGACATCCTTTCAAGTACCTCGCATATCATTGTTGAAGCGAACGTTTTACAAACGAAAGTTCTGAACGACTAAAAACCGTAGTAGCCCGAAAGTCATGAATTGACAGTTCGTCCTCTTCGTTTTCTGTCAACTGGTCTTTGACCTTATAACCTCAACCAAATCATTCAGTGATATTTACGAAGCAGCCTGAACTCCTGAACTTATTGAGCGTCAGTTGTGGTAATTATTTTAAAAAATTTTTAAATCAATATTTTAATTGTAATGCTAGTGCTAATGTTTCGAATATTGGGAAATTAGAGACGATGGCAATTGTGATAGAAATCAGACGGCTATTATGATTGCCAGAAATTGCTTTTTTATTGTTCATAAAGTCAAGAAAATGTTTTGTAATGGTTCCTCTTGTCCCGATCGATGTGTAGCTGAAGTACTGTAGCAAAATACTATTTTTTAATTTTCCGGGCGTCTATATATTAATAATAGATAAAAGATTCTAGATCTAATAGATTCTAGATTGGATGCCTCCTAGTGAATACAAATTAGTCTATGAATTATTGGCGTCGGATGTTTGTCCGCCTCCGCCATTTTTTCCTGCAAAGATGCAGCGTAGGTACTTTTACAAATCGATGTAGACAAGCAAATAACTAATTGTTAGATGTAAGAATATTGCTGTTTTGGCTGTAAACTTGTAGTATATTTATGACTTGGCTTCCTTCCGTAGTATTTCTTTGGTTGGTCCTGAAACTAATTTTCTAAAAGGATTGCCATGAAGATTAAAAGCACTTTTACCTATATAGCTTAGCTAAATCGTGGTCATCCTCAGCTCCTGGAAGATAACTTACGCAAGACAAAGGGCGACCGTTCAAATGAAGAAATTAGGTGTATTCGTGTAGTCAAATACTGTTTGCATAGCATTTTTCAAAACCGGCAAGCGCTGTTCCGTCCTCCCTATAACATTATATCCGATATTTTGAAAGGTGGTAAAAAATGTGAGCAGGAGTTGATCTGTAGGTTTCAGTTTTGCATTTGTAGAGTCCAGAGCGTCACATATTTTTCAAAATGTAACTTTACCTAGTCTTCTCAGACATTTCTCAGAACTTTACAATTTTAAAAAGTTACACGAGCCATTTGTCATGATTTGTTTAGCCTATCGGATTGCTTGCATTAAAAAAAATGCAAACTGTAATGCTGGTTATTATAGAAATATCAGGTTCAAACATCAAAAACAGAAACTATCGCAAATAATATGTATATCGCTCTGTAACTGTAAAGTTTGATAGATCTACTGTGTTATTATTAAAAAATTGATCCTTTTAGCTGTGCTGCAAACATAAAGTTGCAGAAACGTACAGCAAACCGAATTCATAACTTTTCCTTTGGCGTACGAAATGGTTTCCACCTTCCCTTGAGTTTTAGTAATAAAACTCATTAACCACAGGAACAACCCGAATAGCCCTTGTTGATTCCTTCTGAAAAGAAATATGGTAAATTCGCTGGATGTCCTTTTAAATTCATCTGAATTGTTCTAAATCACGATTTTTTAAAAATGCACCAAATCAATACAACAAATGTTCTAAATCTAAATACCTACGTTTTGTAACGGTAAAACTTGATGCGATAGTTTAAACATTTCGAAATGAGGAAAGCGTGCTTTATATAATGAAGGTTTTTTGAAAGCACAAAACAAAGTGGAGTCAATTAATGCACAAAAATATAAAAATTACTTAACCTCTTCGGCACTGAGAAACCATGGAAATAATACTTTACAAAGTGTTTAATAACATTTATTAATTTTTTCGGAAAAGCCAAAACTAGAAATTAATAACTTTTTCAAAAGCATTCAAAACTAATAATGAACACTTTCAGAAAGGCCATCAAAACTAGAAATTAACGTTTTCAAAAACGACAAAAGTAAACAAAAACATTTTCAAAAAGCGTCAAAATTAGAAAGAAACGTTTTTCAAAAAGTGTCAAAACTAGGAACCGACGTTTTTTAGATTTCACTTTCAAGTGAAAACTAGAAATCCACATTTTCAAAAAGGTCAAAACTATAAATAACCCAATTTTAAAAGGGTGTAAACCTGTAAAAATAGCCGTTTTGAAAGGACCAGATAGGTTCATTCAAACTTTCAAAATAACTTTGAATAAAAAAAAATTAAAAATATTAAAAAATGACGACAAAATAAACCCGAGTGCCAGTGCTATCCTTGGTGGATGTTGCTGTCAAAACAAATTAAACAAACCCAAAGGCGGTGTATTCTTCGAATTCACTCTTTTTTTTTCACTTGCTTGCATTAGTTTGATCAGTTAATTTTGTCTTTATGCTATCAGCAACAAAAAGTTCCGTTTTTTATCTTCAGCGGCGATAGGGGATACTTTTGCAATTTATTGAAGATTTTTACGGTTTTTATTAAAAACCTGAATCATAAAATTAACGAAGAAACTTTAGCTGCAAGGCCGAAACATTAATTCATACCTCACAAGTCACGTTCAAAAAATACATTAATTACTTATACATCATTTCTAATTGAGTTACAGTTCGTATTAAAATCAATATTAGAAATACGAAAATCGGCGGTATAGTGGTTTGCCATTTCCGTTAACGTGCGTTCGGTTCCGGTTGACAGTTGGTGTTTCACAACTCTAAACCGTCGACAGTTGTCTCCCATGTTTTGGAATTTGAAAAGTAAGAATTTTTGGTATTTGGTTTATGGTTCAATGGACTTCATTCTTTTAATTGTTAGTTTTATAATCGACTAACGGGGTTCTCGGGGTTTTACTAAATTTGTAAATACTGTCAACTGTCAACTGTGTGCATCAGTTGGTATAAGGTGTTGTATGTTTTGTTCTTTTGTTTTGGATCGAAGCCGATTGTAGGTAATCAATTTTTATTTGAATTAAGTTTGTATTTTGTAATGTTGTTTTGGGGGATTTTTACTAAATAGCGTCCATGTCATGACATATTGTAATGATAACGAATTACTAGGCCGTGTTGATGTTTTAATTTCAGGTAACTGAAGAACGATGACCGCTACGGGCTTGATTCCTACTCGATATTTGATTCTCATGGCTCAACTCACTTTAAGCATTACTCTCCTCATGACAAGGGTAATAATAAAAATATTATTATAGCTGTTTTGTGAGAATGTATTATTCGATATACCTATAATTTTATTGTAGAAGTAAACTAGCAATATGAAATAGTAATACAAATATCGGGTGACTATTAGAAGGAAAAAACCGTCATTTTTTAAAAAAGTATATCAGCGTAAAAATCGGTGGATTATGAATTGACCCTAGATTGTTTGAGCTAAAAGAACTGGACTCAGTTGCAATGTACGACCAAGTATTAAAGTGGTAGATTTTTCAAAGCCTGTGGGCCCAATATAAGTGTATGACGCGAAGAAAAAGATCTAACGGACCACGTTTTTATGACACACAACACAACTTACAACCCCATTATTCTTGATATTTTTACAAGCCATTATGTAATCAGTTATAATTGACTCTTTTTGTTAGTATTACCTTCAAGACTGTATGTTTTGGTTTTGTGACCATTACAAAAGTGTTACATGGCCAAAATCCATACGCTCCAGCTCCGTTTATTTAATTCATCAACTACTCGTACATTTTATGTGTTTACCTACGTGAAAAGGTGCCCGGCATAAAGTTTTCGTAGAAGGGAGCATGTTCAGATAAATTGGATCGATCTCCAGAAAACAGTACTTGAGAACAAGTGTCCTTGTGGACGGGGCGAATGCAAGTCATTGCAAGCTCAAGTACACATATGCTTAGATTTTCTTATAAAAATTTACAGTGGCTAAGTTTGCTGTACCTATAAAGAACCTACATAAATAACCTGGGTATTTTTAGACTGGCGGAGTGACCCGAATTACTTTGACTTGTATCTGTACATCGTAGTATTTTTAGGAATGGTCCTCAAATGACGTCATCAACAAGGTGGGTGGCTCGATATTGAGACTGATGGCAAACTGATGCTGTTCAAAGATAGTCCTTAATGCTATGACTATGGTGCCGAAAAGGGGGTCAGAGGGTTCTTCAAAAGAAATCTTTTGATCGCGTAATTAATTTATAAACTATGCATTAGGATAGGTCTGGGCACCTGTCTCTACTACCTTTAAAACTGTGCCCTAAAGCTGAGGAAGGCTAGTTATTTTCTATATTCTATGCTTACATTTTGTTTCCTTGGCTAATTTGCAGGAAGAAAATATTAAAGCTTGTCTGCCATACGAGTACACCGAGGAAGAGTATCAAAGCAAAGACACACAATTAATAGTGGGCTTATCACTCAGCATTGCCTTCATTGCGATTGAATTGCTAACTTTCGGAACCGGACTCACTATGTTCAGTAGCTTTACCACCGTTTTTTGTAAGCCTGACAAACCCCTTTGCTACATTATAGTAATATATATTTTCAGGCGGCTTCCTTAACTTTCCTAATTACATGACGTGAACTTAATTTTAAATGAAAAAAGAGAATTACCTACTTCCAATATATACGTCATTTCTGCTGAGAGCCCACATTGAAAATTATAAAAAATTGTGAGAGCTTACTCACTAATTATTCTTTGAGCTGAGAATAACGTATCGTGTGCATACTTGCAGTGATGAACACCGATGATACTTGTTCGTGTTCATGAAAGGTAAAAAATCATAGGAAACGCACGTGTGGACGCAAATGACAGTTTCCTTTTTTGTCCATTATTGTAATCATACTATGTGACTCGTCACTTACTGACGCCTAAGAGAATGCACCGTGTGTTCTAGTAAAGTTGTCATGTGCGACAGGGAAAAGTCCCATCTCACTCAATTCTCAGTGACTGACAAATAATGGAATTAAAGGCGCAGTGGAGATGATTTAATTATCTTGTTAATTCGAAATTGCAATTTTGTCTGTAGCAGTGACACAGTTCTTATGTTTAACAGCGATTATGACGCATTCCGCCGGAACAGTGGCTCTCGCCTACTTTGCCACGGACATCTGGGACTGCAATTTATTCTGGTGGATTTTCAGTCTCAGCGTTTGCCTTCCACTCGTTTTGGACATTTGCACGATCCTCTTGACACTCTGTGCCTATGATGTGAAGTACAAGTGAAGACTGAATGAGGTGACATCCAACGCACGAAGACGGCTCAACGTCTCTCCCACGTCTACTTCTCGTCTTCAAGTAGTCAAGTCATCTTTGCAAATTGTTAATAATTCATTGTATTTCTCTCTTGAAGTGTGCGAAACATATTTATGTAGGGTAAGGATTTATTGTTTTGTATCACCGTCTTCACAAGTTATTTACTATATTTTGTTACTTTCCATGCTTATGTAGTGTGTATAATATGTACCTAAATGCACTTCCACTCACACGATCCACGTCCGACATACTGCACTGAGATAAGTAAAAGTCGAGTGCACTGTTCTCTTTAGCGATCCTTTTACTTTCCGTTTGTAGAAATCAAAATGATTTGCATACCTTTCTAGTCTAGTACATCACTTTAACTGTAACGTTCTCATGTCAAAAGTTAGGTGATGAATTGATCTCAGTCTACCTAGTTTTCTGGTCTATGACCTAATTATACGTCCCATTTTAGTCTGTGATTTCCATCCGGTGAAACGACAGCTAAATCTTGTCACGCTTTAATCAAGTTATTATATATATATAGTATGCATACTTAAGTAAGTGTGCATTTTGCATTCGGATGTAGTGTTTTTATTGAACCAGGGGCCGACATAAAATTTTGCAATATGTAAAATTAGACTAATTAACGAACAAATTAATTGTAGGGTAGGACCATCTGAGCACTAAAACAGTGAATAAACCAAACATTCACGTAAGTATTAAATGCGTACATAGCTTCCTATTTATTTTTATGCTAACAAGTAGGTATAACTTGCATACCTAATGTACCTATTTCCATTATCCTTGTAATTAATCATTTGTTTTTATCGTAATAGTGTAGTATGTACCTGCACGTGTACAAACATTCAACTTTTTTACAAAATGGTCTTAATTCAAAATGCATTAAACTGTATTAGGCAAGAACACCCTCTTTTCAATAACTCGTACAAAAAGACTGCACACTGCACGTTATAGCAATGAAAAAAGTAGGTCTAGTAAACCCGTTATTATATAATTAATTTGGAATAATAAAATGAAATTTAACCAAGACGTAATAGTTCCTTATGTTATGTTAAATTGCACTAATTTCTCCTTATTAGGCAGTAAAAAGCCAAGGGAGACAGTCACACTAATGCATAGGGTTACATATATATATATATACTATACATACTACATAGTTCGTATTAATAATGCACTATTAATGCAGATGATCCTAAACGATGGATGTGTACGGAGACGAGTATTCCCCTGATATTTATCCCCTGTAGGCTAAACCAAAAGCTTAAGGATTTCAGATTCAGTAGTACCTACCTGTTTTTTATGATTTTGTGTGCTGATTGTGCCCTATGCATGGTCCTGTCCTGGGTCAGCAACCGTCGTTCACGGCATCTAACTTTCTTCGCCAGACAGGCGTTTAAAGAGAGTCTATTTTACATAATTTATTATAATTTTTGATGTCTGGTAATAATAATTACAGATTGATTCTGTCTTGAACTAAAGCATAGAATGCTAAGCGACCATTAAGATGCATGTATGATCCCGTAATGACTAATAATAAGCTGAGGTGTTTTACATGCCAAGCTAAGTATTCACATCATAATATTGAGAGTGATTACTTCATTTAAAGGGCATGCTAACTGAGATATTACATGGATTGATGAAATCCTTCTCTGTGGCACATATTTCGGCTTGATAATGCTCACACAGAGAGGACAGAACAGAAATCGTTGTACATTGACTTGTGGGGTTGCGACGCATGTGAGATGAAACTTTATGAGAAGTCTATTTTTAGCCTTTGAGACTTTAATACCTACTCCTCTTATAACTTGCAAGTTGGAAAATCTGAAAGCATATTGAAATTCGGAGAGTCAAGAAACGCTATATAGCACAACTGTATACCTATATAGAGTACATGCATCTATATAAATATATTCTACCAGTACCAGTACCGAGTACCAGTTCTGCCAGTTCAAGCAAGCGTAAGGTAGATTTTGATGTAAACAGGAAGATTGTGAAAGCGGCTGTCCGTGGAAATTACATATTATATTTATGTCTATCTCTGTACTTATGTTATGACATATTATACGGATGATCATGATCACAGGTCTCGTCGGGGTACCTATGCTATGCCAACGTAAGTAGGTATACCTATACAGAAACCTCATACAGAAGATCTTCCTAGTAACTAGTAGGCACTTCAATACGAGGACGGGGGCTTTTTAACTATAGCGTCATAGAAATAGTATTTCTTAAATATATGTAAATACCATATTTTGTTCTTTTTCAAAATATTAAAATCATTATTTACACTTTTGAAAAGGGCTAAGTTGTGGCTGTAACCCTTTTCAAAGTGTTCAAATCATGTTTTTTACTTTTGAAGATCACTAATTTGTTATTGCAAGTATTTTCAAAGTGTTAAAATCATTATTATTTGCACTTTCGAAAATTACTAATTTGTTGTTGCAAGCCTTTTCAAAGTGTTCCAATCATGAATTACACTTTTGAAAATGACTAATTTGTTGTTGTAAGCCCTTTCAAAGTGTAAAAATCATTATATTTTTACACTTTTGAAAAAGGCTCATTCATTGTTTCGTCATTTCAAAATGTCCAAGTCCTGATTCAGCCCTCTTTTAAAACGTCTTTCCAAGCCCCAGTCGTACGCGTATGAGGTGATATGTAGTTGCAATAAGGCTCCTCTCCCTAGTCAGTACTGGAGATTCAAGATGCGATGGGCAGAGATACTACTGCTGGATTGAAGTAGGCATATTATGTAGGTACGTAAGGTACAGTCTAAGGGAAGAGAATAACAGAGAGCTGAAAGAAGAGAAAAAGTGCAGCTGACTTAATACTAGTGAGTTGAAATAGAATTTGTATAGAATATAGCTGAAGATGAAGCCCCACATGAAGGGAAGGGACGTCTAAAGTTGAGTCTGCTGAGGTGGGTAGTGAAAGCTACGGGAGAGAGATGCTCCAAGGAGAGTTTATGTTTATACTGACTAGTGAGACCAGGGCGTTGGATTGGATCGTCAATGGAAGTTGGCGCTGTAAACATTGAGACGCGAATGCCGGAGCCGGAGCGCCCACATTTCAATCCCCCGAGTTGGACACAAAAATTGATTTTGGAACCTCAAAGCCCAACTCTCTCCAAACTCCAAAACCTTCGTCGCTCTCTCTGTACGAACAATTCTTCCATCTCTGACTCCGTGAGCGCTATATAGCTCTCTGGGTGTAAAGCTATAAAGGCCCCTAGAAATTCATTCATTCTCATATTCTCTACCTACGCAACTCACCCTTGCAATAACTAAAACTTAAAAGTACACACGGCAGAAGATACATCCCCACCAAGAACACACACCATCCAAGAGCAAGCAGAAAGCATTTGCATCTTCTGAATGGCCGTCAGAGTAGATACACTACTACTTCCTCGTCTCCTCGACTAACTTAAGTTACCTTACACGGGTAGTACTGGTGACCCTGACCAGGATTTTATTATACGCTCGGACAATTGACAATACACTCACAATGGTCTTATTCTCCTGGATTTTCCACTAATTGGCTTTCATTTCAAGTAAGTAAGCAGCACTTGACAACATTCTTCTTAGTTTTGTATTTCAATTTCAAACACTTTTATTCACAATCTATCAAAATGATCCATTTTGGTTACCATCATCCTTAAACTAATGTTAGTTTCATTAGTTAGATTACCTAAGAATTAAGATTTGAAAGGGAAAGGGGACTGAATTTTGAAGGTTCTTGCATAAGTGATCATAAAAATGGCTCATTGTCAATAATTATTTTAAATTATGATTTTGAGCATCTCCTTTTGCTCCATCACCCCATAGCATAGGAAAGTTTCTTTTTGTGGAAAATTACACAATTTTGCAATTACCAGGGCAGGGTGTATGAGTCATTTGTTATTTGTTACATACTGGGTAATTATGTACCCAGGTCTGTGATCATAATCCGTAGAGTGTATATAGATATGTAAAGAATACATTGAAAAACAAAACTAATCTCTGGCACTGACGGGATAAAATAAAGTCACCGTAATATTATATAATATAAATAGAATAATTAGAGAGAGAAATTGTAAGTTTGACAAACGGATGTCGTTGGCTGTAAGTCTGTCATCTGTAAGAGTGTCATTTTTTTTTCTCCTCATGTTAAAAGTTTGCGCGAATTTAAATATTTACTGTGACGTTTCAGTTTGAGTGCGGTAATGAGTGATTAGAGTCACGTAGGTAAGGTAAGTAAGTAGAAAGAGGGAGAGAAATATCTACTGTATTATTCTTATGGTGATTCTAGAAACCTAATTAATATTACATTTACACCTCAACTAGTTTCAGCTAGACTCGGCTTGATGAAGTGAAGGTGTTGTGTTGTGAGTGAGTGAGTGTGTTCCTGTTGTTATTGATTATAGTGTCATAGTGTACTTATTACTTACCTAGGTGTATGGCGAAACATACTAATATCTGCGTAAATACCAGAGATCCGTAATCCGGACTAGTAAATGGTTTATCTCCGATGCTTCATCATGCCATACCGTTTCAAATTAAAACTAGAGACTATAGATGATAGAGGCTAAATAATATTGACGGCTTTGTCAGTTTCAGTCAATAGAAAAACAGAAGAATGTATTCTTGATGTTGTTGATCAATTTCCAAGATATTTTTTATCCGAAATTCGATCATTGAAGTTGTTCAAGTTGAATGTGTAAGTTGCTTACTAGTTACTAGCTAGATTATCTTCTACTGCAGATGACCCCTGACAAACATTCAACATTATTGAAATTCTTTTCCGCAGTTTCAGTTGATAGTTGGTTTATCTGTACAAACTACGTATGACGTACAACGTAGGGGCTGCGAACCTGACGATTCTTACAATTAGGTATTTGGTATTTGCCATTGATACATATACAGTCAACCATGCACTCATTATTATTGTTCAAAAGCTTTACCGAAATGTTGAATGTATGAACATGAGTGCATTTCATTACTCCCTTTGGGCTCAGACACAAACCCTTTTTAAAATTCAACAATCGGCCTTGACCCTGGCCTACAGGGCAGTAAAGGTAAACAGTATTCTACACAGTTTGTCTAGAGACAAACAGGAAGGAAAGGAATGAACTTGCATCCAAATCCAAAGGAACTATGTCCATTTTATTAGATATACATACAATCTACTTATTGTTTGGGCAGTCGAGAGTTCAAATTCAAATTGAAAGTACCTACCTACTCTAAACAATTATGTATGTATGTCCCTGAGCCCTTTTTCTTCAAACGTAGCCGTAGATCATGTTTCCAGAGATACTTGACCCTTGGGATTACTAATTTAGTCCCTTTTAGTTAGACCTTGTGATTTATAGGAAATGGAAATAATGCAATGACATTTTAAGCCACTTTTGACTTTAGACACAGCCAGGGCGTTAAAATCAAAAAAAGTTAACTACCACAGTAACACAGACTGTGTACAAGCTTAACTTGTCAGTTGTCGTTGTCGAATATGGAAATCTGTAAAAAGGTGTTGCGAGGCATTGCCATTTTGTCCCAAAGCAGAGCAGGGGAGTGTACCGCAAGCATGCAACACGGAAGGTAGGTAATTATATTCATCTGGGTTCTGGTTCTGTGTAGACTCTTTTTCAATATCTTCATCTTCACTTCAGAGAATGATATTTTAAGGTAACGATCCGAAGCATGTACGCTATGCTGTTTTCCAATCATTAAAAGACAATAATTACTCCGTGCCACTGATCTAAAGATGCATCAAATCTAACTATGCTAACTAGTCTAACTAGTAAGAAACTATGTATGAGTATCAGGAAAAGGTAGGTAGATAGAATAATTTACATTTACATTAAGAAATTTCAAGCGATTACATAGTATAAATAATTATCTTCAAGTCATCAACTTAATGATAATTTATTTCCGTGCACGTAGTTATATGTATATAGTACTATGTACTCACTGTCACTATGTAGTCGGTATTAGCTCAACATCATTCCGCCTTATGTGTATACCTATATACACTTTGCTACCAACAGTCAGTCGTAATTGGTCCAATTTTGTTACACTTTGAATTCGAAGCGAGGAAGTTGAAGTTACTGTTACTACATACCTAACGTACCTACGTAAGTACTAGCGTAGTAAGGGTGTTTTCGTATTCAAAATTAGTGCTTTTGAAGGTAGGTATATGCATCTGCATTTAACGAGCAAGTTTTATTCCTACTCCACCCAGTACCAGTACCCACTACCCCCAGCGTATTCAAGTATTCACTATTCACTCTCTTCAGTATTCATCAGCAATAATCAGCATAATATTCACGACATATAATTATTTTGATATCCATTCCATTCCATTGCAGTAGAGGTATAGCCCACGTATATATACATATAGGATGGGTACTCTCACATCTGAAGTTCAGTAGAAGCTTAAAGAGCCTTGCAAATGTCAACTTACCGCTAGTCAGTTCATATTTGTGTGCTTGAGAATCGAGAAACGCTTAATACTAAGAGGATTTTTAGAAATAGAAAATTGTAAAATATTTTAATAGATAATATTGTTACTGTTAGTCTTTTGAAAAAAATGTAAAGGATGGTGGAGGTACAATGATTTCTATGAAGGCATAATTGAATGGCCCCTGAAAGACGTCGTTGTTCTTGAAACTGAAAGTTTCCGTATAAAGTCCGAGGGGTATAGCGAATTGTGGGGATCTCACTTATAGGGAGGCACATACATTTTTGTACATAGGTGTACACAGAACGCATGGAATAATAGTGCGTGAGGAGAGATTGCCAACCACAGAGACCCAGACTGTGAAACTACGGCAGCATACGCATCGCATCGGGAATCCTACGCAAAAAAAAATGCGTGGTGCGTTTTGCGTTTGTGTCATAGTCATCTCGTGAGCTACTGAAATAAATGGTTGGAAACGTGTGTAGACGCTATAGACGGTGGGCTAGACGAGAGAGAGAGAGGGAGAGAGAGAGAAGTGCGTAGTTTCATTTTGCTCGGGATTTCGGAACCAAAGAATTTACCCTTGACTTTGACATTAGCGTGTGTGTAGCTATACAAAAACTGCCGTTTGGTTCGCTCCAACTCAGAGCTGAAAGTGCGTGTGCGTGCATTTTCTGAGACGCAATAGATTGGGTTATGCGTAGACGGCTGCGTTAGTTTTGTTAGTACGAATTCTGTCTCTGTGTCTGTGTGTGTGTGTGTCTGGCTGGTGAAATAAGGATGTACTGTGCCTTTAATAGTGCAGTAGGGCTTTCGTATAAACTGGAGCGTTTTCTAGTTCTAGGTTTAAAATCGAGGCTGCGATCCAATTTAATTCACTGCTTACACACATACACACTCACACATACGTCCACTGGCTCGGCGGATGCGTATACGCATATACATTACGCACAAACGCACATTTACATTTCCCTATAACTGCAGCATTTCTTAGAGTCATAACATTAGTTTTATATACAACCCGTTATTATTCCGATTGCGACTGTTCTGGATGCTCATGATGTAGGGACTTTCGTTCCGTTGGGCTCTTTAATGTACTCTTTAGCTACTAGTAAGAGTAGGGATAATAATAATATTTTATTTTATGAACATGTTGTGTGGGAATATTGTGGGGTATAGGCAGAGCATTTTATTTTGTGTGTGTATTGTTAATGCTTCAGAGGCATGACTAAAACAAAGCAAATCCATCCATCCCACCACCGCACCGTGTCTCATCCCCATCCTCCTTTAATCCAAATGTCGTGAGCGTGTCTTGATTTCATTTCTCGTTGGATTCTAATTCAAATGTATATGTACTATTATGATTTGACTACAAACCAATTGTTTTCCCCATGACCCCATAGAAATCTTGGGTACACACTCATGGACAGATATTGACGTGATGTTCGGAATCTCCTTTCTGATACTGCCTGCGAGACTAAAGGCCAATTCATATGTATCTCCATTTACATAGCTTTTATTGTGTATTAATGAATCATTATTATTTACAAACGTTATTTCTAGAATGTAATAACTTTAATGTAGTAATAATGTATAGCATACTATGGTTGTTTTCTTCTGTTCGGTCATACAATTGAATTAGGGTTAATATTAACACTTCCTGCATCCGGGATTTAATTAGAACTTTCGTACTGTTAATTAAATGGCACTTGTATTTTTTATATTTATAGGCATGCAGATCGTCTACTAAAACACTGGCTGCGCAAATTCTAAAATGCGTTTTAGTAGTTAGTAATATTTTACCTAAATGCCGAATGGTCCCGTTGTTGTTGGCATCAGTAGTATGGAAAAAGTGGGTATATTATTATATAGATGTACCCATGTTTCAGTTTAAGTTGTAGCAGCGTTGTGTATAGCGGATATATTCCTATTCCCTTTTATTTGGATTATATAGGATCCAAAGGATCGAAAGTTTGGGTGGTACAGTGTACCTATAAGCGAACATAGTTGTTTCAGTTCTAAATTCTACTGCGTATTTCGGTTTTTCTCCCTGGCTCTTTTCTATACTAAAAGCCAAGGTAGCTGAAAATAAGCGAAGCGCAAGTTTCGCCTTCGTTTTGTCCCGAAGAAAAATTTAAGCAAGAAATCTCGACTACCGTACTAGTATTCTGTGCAGATGTGATATAGATTGTTTAAAGGATGTAGTATATACATATCAGCATCGATATCGGTATACATCTCCTAGCAAGTTGGACAGGGGCAGACAGGCAGGCTGTAAAAAGCGTTTCTGAGCAAATCCGATAATTTTTTACAGGATCTATGTATACTCTCCTTCAGACAGACCACAGTAACTTAGAAATTCTTTAAACAACTAGACAAAAGGGAACTCTGAAACGATAGATAGGAAGCTCCATAGATGTTCCATTCTAGGAAATAAATACTCCTGTCAATACTAAGAGTGAGTTGCGTAACGGGATTGTTTGGATTGAAGCATTGGAAAGCCTGAAATATCATTTGCTCTCCAGGAGTTAAAATTAGTTGGCGAGTATGTAAATCTCTAAATCCTAATGCATTCCCAAGTTGGATGGGTGCCAAAAATGTACATATTTTTGTAAACGAAAAAAAAAATCTTAAATGTAGTGGCACATTTGAATTGAAAAACTTTACAAGATTGCTATGTATTGCGTGATTGCCAAATTTGGGCTGCCAACCATACCTTGTATGTACAGAGATCTGGTGTGTGTTTGTATCACACACGGAATACTTGCTGTGAATTTGTGAATCAGTATCCGTCGTTTTGAAGCATATCGATGAGTAATGACACAATGATTTTGCCAACAATAACAATTTTGTGTGGCTTTCCTGCATTTTGTATGCATTAATTTTATTTAAAGTGTCCTTTTTTGTTGCTAGCGATAAGATTGTGTTTCCTTAATACATAATCTCACGTTTCATTATTACTGGTTGTCATTGAGCAGATAAAAGAAAATGGTACTTTTTAGCAGTCCCGTTGCAAAAACACAATAAAGGTCCACTACTGCATCAGAACAGTAATTTCTGTGACTCAAAACGTTTGTTTACAATCTGTTTATACTGCGGTGAACATGTTTTAATGCACAGTCTACCACTACCACGTAATTTAATTATGTATTTGAGGATAAACCAACCTAGGTATGCATACCTATAGATTATAGATACCTATACAGACAAGATGATGCCGTAGGAAAATTGGAAACTAGTTTTCATCTCTCAGTGTACATGATCCCAAAGCTTCCATTATTATAAAAACTGTGATGATTACCTTCATCTTATTTATTATTATACATTTGGTCCAAAAGGATGGCAGATTGAAGCTGAACCCCAACTGCCAGCGAATTATCTGAATGTAGGTAGGTTTTTTTTTTCGTACTCACTGCGGTCATAGTGTGGTTATGACATACATTTAATATTAGATTGGTGTATTGTGTATTGTGGAGTAGTGGAGAGAAAAAAGAATCTATTGGAACGTAGAGACAGGCATTCTGTGGCTGGACATGGGAGATAAGCACACAAGTATAGAAATATGATCTATTTACTAAAACATGAGTAGAGAGCTATTATCAAAATGTAGAATATTATTACAACTTTGAACAAATCCGGAGGAGTGCACGCCAGTAATTACATTGTAAGATGATAATGGCTAGCTGTCTCTGTCTCGCCCATTATTACATACACTGACGAGTCGTGGACAGTGCAGTGTTACGAATCTTTCCACAAGTTTGTTTGATGAGCGTCAAAAGTAAATAATATTTAAGTTCCGTACTGTACTCACAATTGGTTGCTTGCATTCTTATTCTTTATCAATGGAGAGAGATACTGTGGGTAGTAATATGGATATGTTTTTCAAGGGCATTGTTTTCCATTGCAGCCTCACACTAGTCAGTAGGCATCCATCGCACAGGCAACACACTGCACACTGAACTGAACTCTGAACAGCATTATTGTCTCATTGTATGATTGGTTAGTATGTCAGGTTCCTATTTTATACCTTATTTTAACAGACCTCGTTAACGGATTGGGATGTACTTCGTGCACATTCATAGTACATCCTTGTCCGTGTAGTTTGGTTTTGGTTTCAGTATGGCTATTGCTAACACTGCTGACTATTAACCGAGTAATTCTCACTGCACTGGTCTATAGCTAAAATTATACAGATACAGAACATCCATGGCTTATAATTTACTAAAGTTACACTATGGGGCATGGGGAAGTGATAACTAGAGACACAGTTATGTAGGTATGTGTACTATCTGCTATAATGCATTTTGAAAGTATCACGCTTCACATTAGTCAATTGCATCCCAGTACTATACACACACTTTAAATGCACATTCTTATGTTCCCATAGGACTATAGGACTTCTAAGTTTCCATGACACATAAATATTCAAACTATGAAAGTTCAACTATATTTACGGATATAAAACACTGGCTGCAGACTGCAGACGGAATTAGAGATTCTGAACAAACTTGTGAGCGACGTGGCTGATAAGAGGCAAATAGTAATGTCTGTAATAATTTTGCCTTTGGGTATAATAGTAATTTTACTATATGTAGTCTATACTGCTGATTGTAGCTATGTATGTACATAGCATCAACATGTGAGTTTTTCATTTAAACGTGAAAAGTCGATGTGTCTGTCTGTCTACATTGTTGTGTTGGGTGGGTTGATATGGATTGTAATGTTAAGTAGGTATGTGTGTATGTGTGTGTGTATATATGACTCTGCATTTCCCGAAGTGGAAGCCACTGTGTTTTCAAGTCCAAGGCCAAGGAAAGGAAGGGGAATGAAATGTCGTTGTGGAGATTTAGTTACCTATACTTACACAGTAAACTATATTCCCTTATAGATTTATCTTGGGCATTTGGCTCTTCTAACTTGGACTTGACTTGGGCACAATCTGAGGATGCCATTATCCATTAAACTTTGAAGCTAGTGTAGGAAGACTGTATATAGTACTAGAAGAAGCCCAGTCCATTAGTATAGCTAGCTAGCTATATCCGTCGGCCGAGAGTAGACAGACTAGGCATTACAGATCTGTATGCACTGCACTGGCTTATCGTATCGAAGATGCTTGCCCTGCGTCCGGTAAGATCATTTCTTCAAGTAGAAATACAAGGGAAGACCTACCTAGTCTAGTGTTGATCAGTAATGCCAAGTCAACGGGCTTTTCGTCAGGAATTATGGACATAATTTTCTTACATGGAACTCATTAAATATTATCATCCTCATCGTCCGTAGTTGACAGTAATCGTCACACGCTTACAATGCTCCCTTGTCTTAGATTGTGAATTCATAAAATGGCTGTAGATCACTTCTGCTAGATAGAACTTGTTGATGAACTATGGCCGTTGAATGAAAGCCGGTAATATTTTTTTTGTTACTATGTGCCTGTGTGCATAGCGACAGCAAAGACGGATTTTTTTTATACGCACAAAATTAACTACGCATCTAGCTGACTAGTGAATTCCAAGTTTACTTTCATTTGCAGTAACAACGCCTGAAAATCTGATAGCGATCCCATACAATATAAAAGTATTCACGTCAAGTTTTGCTGCAGTTGAACCAGAGTGGATCCAGCAGATACGCACTTGTGTGAAAACAGGAGTGCGTGTGATGCGTAGACGCAGCTACGCACTTTCGAGAGTCCGTCGTCCGTATGCAGGTTCAAGTTTCAGAGTGTAGGAGTATCCTATTATAGTGGTAGACATAGGGAATGATTAAACCCTTGAGTCGTATCTCCGTATAATAATGATGTGCAGACAAGTTCGAAGCTGTTAGACGGGTAGACTGGTTAAAGCCACGGGTTTTTCTGTTAGGCTGTTAGTATGTGAGACTTTGTTTGGTTGAGAGGATGGTGGGAGAGCGTCAGGAAAGCCCAAATAAGCCAAGACGAAGAAGAAGAGAGGTGGATAGTGTACCTCTCTGTACAATCAGACGAGAGAATCGGTACCTTGTCTCCTTGGTGCTTGAAATGTACAGATAAACTCAACGTGCCTCTTAGGTGCATATACTACTATACATGGCAGAAGATGCACATGTTGTGGTGGGTACTACTGGGACTGTGAAGCTTGTGAGTTCAGAGAAACAGATAGAAGTGCTACGGACGGCCAAGACGAAAAATCTTTTTTTGTTGGGAGAGTCTTTTTACTTTGTCCAACAAAACATAAAATGCAAGACTCGTGAAAAGTGAGTTTTAGTCTGTCAGGGAGTAGCAGTACCTTGGTACTTTACCAGTTGTTAAAGCTACATGATCTGTGTTTGGACAGACAGGCCAGAGACTGTTTTTGTACAATCATTATTATTGTTGTTACTACGAGTGTCGGTCGGTGTGTGTTGGAGTGCAGACTGCAGAAGTCTGGTTCATAGTGAGTAGACGAGAGAGACCTAGTAGAGTCATGAAAGAAGGGTGTGTGAAATAGAATTAAATCGTATTCTTTTTTTTTTATACAAAAAAAAAACTGCTAACTAATAAGTTGTATGTGCACCCTACCCTGAAGCACGCTGAAAACTCTCTATTTTAACCATCTTAGAACTGTTTGTTAGTGCATGTGAAACTTTAATGAAGTGGACTCAAAATTAGTATTAAAAAGGTGGGTGTCATTTTCATTGCCGTTGTTCTAAGTTGTTAGAAAAAGTAATTTACCTACTTTGTGGACCTGTGTGACGCTAGCTTTTTGGCGTGGACGGGGCAGTCTAAAATGTTGCATGGGACAAGTCTTTCTTTTTTGGGGCGTATCGGTATTGTAAATTGTAACATTCGGAATTTATTGGTAAAAGCTACAATTCACAGTAAAACTTACACGGTGGGGGTTATAATTGCGTGCTAGCTTCTACGGTTGTACCTTGTACCCCAGAGGATCGGTGTTTAGTATGTGTACCAAAAAGTTATAATCACTGCACTGACTGCAGTGTTCCCCGAAAAAACGGGGAAGTCCAAAATGAATGACTACACACTATACAGTAGCCACTAAAGCCCTCTATTATTATAAGAACGCCTTATGGATATAGATACGTTCGTCCATGCCTATTTCAATAGTTATTGGGAAGTAAATATTGACGCTGTAACGTAATTTTTGAATTTTTGGCACCGGCATACAACTGTACTCTTACTGGCTTGATCTACATCACTGTGGGGCGAACGGAGCTATAAAGTTGGTGGTGTATAGTGTATTGCGTATTACATGGAATAATGTAATATAACTGATCAATTCGTAAGGTGATTTATTCTGATTTATATTGTGTAGTTGCGGTTGTAGTAAAGGGCTAGACGTGTAAGGCATTTAGATAAACAATGGAATCGTAAAGCTATAAAATATAGCAATTCTATCTTGACTTTATTAGTTGTATGGCTAGCGTTGGGATTGCAAGTCTTAGGAAAGTCTTCTTTTTTTCTTGTTCTGTTACTCTTGTCTTTGTGTGCTGTGATAAAATAAAATACGAAACGACTTTTAAAATAATTTTGCAAGGTATGCATAGAAATGCAATCTTATCTGGGATCTTGTGATTTTGGCGTGTAATCAAATCATACGAACAACGAACAGGAAAATAAGTGTACAAAAAGTGACTGATTTACTCGCTTTCAAGTCCATGGTATGTAATATGTAAATAACTGCGCTATTATTTTTAGTTTGTAAGCACTTTATAGCTATTTCACGTAGAGCTAGAGAAGTAGACTCGCGTATAGATCACCACCGCACCGTCCTGCGATTTCTTACTCATTCATGGCTCATTGTATTGAGTACTTGCATATTAGACAAATTCTTATTGCTTAGAATTACAGGCGAAAGACGTAGATTATTATGACTAATATGAGCTACCATATTTTGTAAGCACAGCACAGTTTGCAGTTAGTTCTGGTTCTGATTTAGAACTATATGTCCCAATAGATCAACAATGCACGGTGGACAGACTGCATGAGTTGAGAACGTGCAAAATAACAACTGATTGTGGATGATCTGTCCAAGTCCAAATCTACATTTAGTGATTATTATTTAATTCTAGGGGCATTCACATTTAATTCAGCTCCTTAGCTTTCAACTGGGACATTTTGTGTGTCGGAATCCTACACCGAATTCATGCTAGAGGTACATATTATTGATCCAATTATTTAATACCCGTTGCTTTGAGAGTGAGAGTAGGAAATACGTGGCTTTTGAGTCAGTAGGTACCCTATATATATATGAAACGATTTTGATGGTATACTTGCCTCAGATAGTGAGTAATACTGAAGTTCAAGAGCGTCCAAAGCGAAATCATTCCATAGTGTTCACGTTCACGGAGGTTGAGATTGAGAATGTTGAGGAGATGCGCGTCATGTATGCATTTGAAAGGAAACGTACGGCAGTCGTCGTAGCTTCAGGCTAGAGTATCTCTTGTCCTTAGCTGCGCTTTGGTGATAAAGCAAAACTAGAATGAGGAACTGAAACTGAAAACGATATCTGTAAACTAATCCGTAGTTTTGATTTATTCACAGACTAGATTACAGTTGTGTCCTTCAGCTTTTTGTTACTTATATTGTTATCAGCGGAATTTGAATTAAATAAAAGTCTTGCCAGACTCTGTTCTTGTATCACTGGAACTACAAACTGGAGTGTCTCTCAAAAAAATGTATGTATAGATTATCTGAAAGGGACCATTTAAGTATGATATTTAGAAATAACTTTTTTGAAACTTGTAAATACCATGTGTGTTTAAAGGATGAAATCTATTTTTGCATTTTTTACAAAGCTGTTTTCAAACCCACATAGTACGGCGCGTCATATTTGCAAGGCCCCTTCAAGTTATGTAGTTGTGAATTTAGAATAAAGGCGTATCAGTATGTTGTGAATAATGGGTGACCGGCTGACCGGCTTTCTTGAATTTTTTAAAGTACGTCTTTGTGTGACTTCTGACATCCGAAATGTTCAATACCTACCTATTATTTATTATCTGTACAGTTGACAGTTGAGACTTGAGACTGTGGAGACAGTATAGTTAGTTTTGTTTTCCAGATTGACAATATTTTAAAAATAATTGTTTTGCTTTTGTTTGATTCTAGGTGAGACGTGAGGTAATTCTGTGAGGAAAGACAGATTATAGCCAAAGAATGTTTCGTGAGCAAGTTGGGACGGTTTCCACTTGGTTTGACCGGTGGACACCATGTGAGCAAACAGTGGCAATGGTTGCTCTGTTACGACGTCTTCAGCCAACCCAGGCACGCTTCCTGTCGTCCGTCTTGCACAGGCAGCTGTCAGATTGTGGAGATTTGAGAAGAGCAGAAATTCTGGCAAATGACCCAAGTACGTGTGTCTCTTCAGTCCTTGTTTTTATCTTTATATTTTTGGTACATTTTTGTCTCTCTCTCTCTCTTATCTATAGAAAGAAGCAGATTCGTTAATCTTTACGAGCCAGTAGTAGCGTTGTATGTGATGTAATAGTTTAGTATTACTTAACTACTGTTTGTGTTTTCCACGAGTTACTAGCTAGAACGTGACACGAACGTTCGACTGTTCAATAATATTTATTTGTGCATTTATCAGGTTTTGTGGCGTCTCTAGCAAGTACAGAATCCAAGGATGCTCTTATTCGAGATTTATTGTCTTATCTTCCATTACTGAATCCGAAAAATTCTGATGTGAAGGCGCTTTACTTGGCTCTTATCCCCAAAGTGCTCAAGTATACGCTGGATCACTGCGCATCGATGGAGGAAGCAAGACAGCTTCTGTCATACAGTTTGATTCATCCAGCATTTACTGTTGAAGACAGAGGGTTAGATAATAATATTTATAATTTTATTAATTTCATCATAGCGTGTGTTTACTTACTCGTATTAGTATTATAAGAAAGGCCTTCTTGGTCGGCATCGTCTTAAGCAGACATTTCGAATCGTCTGACCGAATGGCGTGAGGCATTGACATTGTATGATTGATATAAAAGTAATTTGTGAATATCGACCCAGTCCGTACATTGATATTATCAGTATGCACTAATTGTACAATTAACCAGTGAAGAACTCTTTTTCTATTGACTTCTGCACTGCCATTAAAGGACTTCGTGAGCGTCTGACGCAACGGGCCTAATGTTGTTCGTCGTAATCTTATTAGTAAGGTGTCACAAAGTCGTTAAACAGCACGATTCAGTTTAAGACTACGTGTACATGAAATGTTTACAGCGGTAGAGCATTGATAGTTAAGGTATATAGAAAAAATATTAAAAAGCAAGAAATGTGATTGGTCGTGTTTCATAATGTCCGTAAGTACGAGCTGTCCATTCCGATTTTCCTAACGCCTAAGATAATGAAGCATAGCGGTGGTAATACTGGGTTTATGTTTGTTGTAGGTTATTTGCGACTTGGCTTCATCAGTTTGAAGAAAAGCTAAATAGCTCTTCAACAAATGGCTCAAACAACGAAGGACTCAATCACTATCCATCCAGTTTAAGTGGAAGTCCTCCTTCCATGAATGACTTTGGAAACGGTTGGCAGCAGGGGAATTCGCCTTCAAGTAACAACGCAAATAGCTTGTCTGGATCGCCTGCTTCTCAAAGTAAGTAACGTGTTGGATGGTGTATGTATATTGTACTTTTATAGTAATTGTTGGATCATACTTGTGCACATAAACTGTACTGTTTACACATCGATAATTGTGCTGTATATTTTCAGGTGGAATGATAATCGGAAACTTTGGAGGTTCAAATTATAATCGCATCCGTCGAAGCAATAGCCTTACACCTCCAGTTCTTCATTCTGATGCCTGGAATTCGCAGGTTTGAAATATTGCAGTTTTAATAGTGGGTCTGTCTCGTAGGATAGAAAAACCAGGAAGTGTTTAAATACATCATGATGTTTTGTGGTAATATTACAGGAGGAGTTGTTCACATCTGTGAAGCCCAGAAGCTTGTCCTTGTCTTCGGATGCGAGTCCACAGAGCTCACTGGCGTCTTCAGGTTCGGGAAGTGAGACGCACTTGGATGACTCCAAGCCTACTTTTACGTCGCCTGGGATGAAAGGTGGGTGCAATAGGTTAAGTTCGGTACATCTTTTATAAGGATCTCTCGGAGGTCATGCTCCCAATAATTTCTTACGATGTCTAGCCGAAAATAATTCAACGAGAAAGCTAGTTTAAAGTTGTAAACCCCTTCATAATTAGGCGCACTTACTCCCCAACGATAGTGAATGTACAAATTATGGACTGTTTAAGTAATCAGGCGAATTATGAAGAATATGAATTTTGACTTGCGTTTTGAAATCGTAGCATGATCTGATCTGATCAGTATTAGATGAATAGATTAAAGTATTAGACTGGAAGAAGGATGCCATAGCGCATCCAAGAAAAATTAATTTCAGTCAGAATAGGTGAAGGTGTCGAATGTTCTAAACTGAAAACTCACTCCATTAAATATTTACGAATACCTTCTCAGCTGCTTAGTTGGTAAAATAAAATGTGAGGTAAAAACGGTTAAGAAATTATCTTAAAGCAATCGGTTAAAATTTAATCGATGGCATTACAGGATTCTACGGCATTACATACATACACAGATGGAAAATATAAGGGTTGGAAGCATTCTATGAGACTAAAGTAAATCCTTGAGTTTGTCATAAAAGACAAGTACCAGGGCACCTCCAGTACCGCGAATAACATTAGAAAATGCACCCTTGAAGAAAGCCCCAAATCCCTCTTGAGACAGCACTTTTCGCCAGCAGTCCATAGTACTGGTGTACCGTCGTTCAGCTGCGGGCAGTCCGGATTGCATCATCATTCGTCGTCGAACAGTATCCCATGGATACGACAATATTCCAGAGCCGACAGTTACCGTCTGTGCAATCAACCAGGAGAGTAGGAACGGGGTATTCTTTGGATCTGGCAGAAATCCTTTAGCCGTATCGTAGAATCCAAAATAGCAGGCACGATAAATGATGATTCCTTGAACTGACACACCGAATCCTCGGTACAGACCACCGATACCATCCGACTTAATCGTCTTCCCAATACAGTCCATCATGCCACTATACTGACGTTGAGCAGCCCCTTTCCCACCTTTTGACCCCACATCGGCCGCAAGGCGAGTTCGAGCAAAGTCCAGTGGATACACAAAGCACAGAGAAGTAGCTCCTGCTGCACCGCCCGAAGCTAAATTTGCAATGAAATATCTCCAGAACTGTGTCTTCTTGTCAATGCCTTTCATGAAAATCGCTTTCCAGATATCCTTTAAATAGGAAAAATAGTATATAATTATATGACCCTGTACATTGCGTATCTTTCGTTCGATAATTCTAATGGATTAATAACAAATTGACGAGTAACACAGTCAACAATTACCTTGAATGCAAAGTTGAGAGCTTGAGTGGGGAAGTAGCGGATGACATTTGCGAGATTTCCTCTCCAAAAACTGGCAATTCCTTGCTCCTTGGAGACCCGACTAAAGCAGTCAATGATCCCTTTGTACTGCTGATCTTTCGAGATTTGTTTGGACACTGCTTGGACTTGTAAGAGCAGTTTCACTCGCTCAATTGGAGCGACGGCAGTTTTAGAGACTGCTGCCGACACCCCGCCAGCAATGAAGTCCTTGGCAAAGGAGGTTATGTCGAACCCCATTTTTTTGATATCCTAATTGGAAAATCGCAAGAGACTTAATCAGTTTCAAAACTTAGAGTCGACTAAGGTGAAAATCCTCTGTGGAGGACCGAGGAGCCCAACTTAATGTTAATGTAATGAGTAATGAGCCGAAATAAATGTATCGGGTATTATTTTAGTAATGAATTATAAAGAATGAGGGTTTGATCAAGATCAAATATGGATGCGTGGGTCGTGGGTTGCACCGAATGGATGATCAAATCAAATGAACGACAAGTGTAAAAGTTGCATCGGGTCCGGGTGATTCGGGTCTTATGTTCACTTCACAGCAGTGCAGTGAAGAACGCGAGCCCACGTGACAACACTGACAACTTGGACGAAACGCTTCGGACAAAAATGGCGCGGGTTTTTGAATTCAAAAATATTTTTGTTGGCGCCGTTTTTATCGCGGGACGAGGGCCGCAGGCCGCAAGTCTCGTCTGTTTGTCCTTTATTATTAACTCACCTAGTTCGGTTCAATTGATGACAGCTTCAACGACGATTACAGCCTGATTCTGGCAGATAGAATTGCGAGGCGAGACCACAAAAACCCAAACTTATTTGCGTATTAAATGGTATTATGGAATATGGAACTGTACAGTACTGTAAAATTGGATTAGTTAGGAATTTTCTAAATTGCTAAGTTCTGTCGACGAAGTCGGACTACCGTTGCGGACACGGACCGCTGAGAGAAGGAATCAGGGTATATTATGTTACTGTCACTGTCACTGTAGCTCTCAGCGTTTAGCCATTCTATCTACCGTCCAGCGATCTAGCCATTCTATGCCAATTTCGAGATTTGGATGGCGATTTGACGGTGGTGGTCGGTGTAGTGGTGTAGGTGTTGATTGTTAGAGTATAATCATAATGTGTTGGTTGCGTTGCAAGGTTCCATTCCGTTATTTTATCCTTTCATTATTTGTAATGTCAGAGAATTTAATTTGTTGATGAGCAACGAGATCAATGGAAAAATTTGAATTTATGAAAATAATTTTCTATGGTAACTAAATTGACCATCATGGGGGACGGGGTAGAGAGCGGTTGACAGTTATCTTTTTACCAGAAACTATCTGCTGGGGGAAACAGGGGGTAATAGGATTATAGGATATAAAATATGGTCCCTTGGCGTCCGGTTGACGGCAAGCAACTCTCAAGTTTTGTGTTTATTGAAAGCAATGATTGTCTTAGCTTAAGACTTATGTAGAATATTGTTTTTATTTTAGACGTTCCGGGCTGGCTGAAGAGCTTAAGGCTGCACAAGTACTCTTTCTTGTTCGCTCATCTGACGTTCGAAGATATGCTAACGTTGACAGAGGAGGCATTGGAAGCCCAAGGCGTCACAAAGGGTGCTCGTCACAAGATAGTTCTGTCGATTGCAAAACTGAAGGAGAGACCGTCTCATCTCAAACAGATATATGAGGAAATGACGAGCGACAAAGAAAGTATTCGGAATGCGTTGAGTGAGGTCAAGTGGATGCTCACAACGCCTATAAAGCCAACTCCTTCCGAGAATGACGAAATGAGCACCACTCCTATGTGTGTTACCAACACTGACAACATTCAAGCCAATATCGGTCCTATTGGAAGCAATCGGTTTTCGGAGGAGAAGGCATTCGATGGCTCAAATGAGTGGCAGGCAATTAATCAGCGCAACAGAGAGTCCGATATGAATTTACCTGGCTGGATTGTGCGCGTCATTGGAAAAGGTGTTTTTTATGTTCATCGATTATTTATTTCTTAAGATTGACCGCATGATGATGTTTCATTCACGTGATCTACGATCGGAAGTACGTGAGTGTCGAGTGTTAAATAAAATTTATATTTATATTATTTTTTTTAGCTTGCGAGTTGAACCCCGACATTGAATGCGAAGGCTTGTTGGTCTCTGTGTTGGATAAATGCTTATCCCATGATGCATTCACGTACAAACAGAAAAGGCTTTTATCCCTTTGGAGGCAGCAACAAGCACCTATTGCACGCAGGAACTCTAGTGGTCATCATGGTCATTTTCATGGACAGTTTCACAGGTATTTTATTCGGTGTATTATAATGACGTTTAGACGCGCTTTCTGGCCTGATTTGATGTTCTTATGGGTATAATGTTAAGTAAATAGTTAATTGGGTAAATATAATTTTGTCTTTGTCTATTTTTGTAGAAGCAGTGGGAGCCCCAGCAGTGGGAACAATCCAATTAGTAAGATTAATCGGCACTTCAGTCCCAGAATCCTCAACTTGGGCAGTCAGAGTGGGAACAGTCTCGTTCAGAGCGGCACACCCCACTCATGGAGTCCCGGTAGCTCGATCCACCAAGTGTTCATGGCCAAAAGACCAAGTCTTCAGGATTCCGTGCTGGAGGTTAGTCATCTTAGCATGTTATAATCTAAGTGTTCTGCTGTGTTAATTTCCTCAGCTTCCAACCCGCTCATTGTATGTACTTTACAGTCTGCAAGGTCACATCTCTCAGTACAGCGGACTAAATCCGCACCTCTGCCGAATTTCTTTTCTCTTTCATGCTCACCTCCCATCGGATCGCAATTGGATCAGTTGTCCTCCACGACAGCAAATAGTGGTGGCGGATGCGGTGGGAATGGGAACGGGAACAACAGTAGCTATGGTGGAGCGCTTGCTGGGCTGGATTTCTCGTCTGCTGGGCTCCTTGGCAGCAGTAGGTCAAACACGGGGAACAGTGGCACCACGCCTACTCAGCCACAAAACGTGGGTTCGTCTGCCATGGATATTACTTCAAGACTGGAATCACTTTGTTTGAGCATGACTGAAGCGGCTCTTGGACCCGCCTTTAACAGCTACTAAGCTACTGGAGATGCACACACAAAAAAATCAAAAAAGCAAATGACGGACTGTCATCAGGAGTACAAGTTAAGTAACTCCTGACACTATCTTCGCAACCAATAATCATGAGAAAGATTTTTTAAATCATGGTGTTCAATAAGAGACCAACAAAGATACTTTCAATCGAGGGGTATTCTCTTTTAAAGCGATACATACATATACATATTGCAAACAAAGAACCCTATATGGTCAGATAAGTACTATAGCGTACGTTTATGTTTTATACTATAAGTAATAACACTTTAAACAACTTTGACTACCCAAGACTTGCAAAGTAATTTAAAAGGCTGACTTTTAGTAGTTTGTTGTAGTGTTTTGTCAACTAGGTTCACTTGTATACAGATTTCATTCACTACATTATTACATTATTATAATTTTTATAGTGCTCATTGCTGTTTATAAAAGGTGGAATTACCAAGATTAATTAACATTCGTGTGAATGTTTTGGAGGGTTTGTCAAGTTTCGGGCGTATGTACATGTACAACCAATTTTTCAATTTAATACGATTCTACTCTGATAGACACACAATACTATTGTTGTAAGGCCATCGAATGAATGAAGCTGTTTGTGGCATATACGTCTTACAAAATACATATTGACTAAAATATAGCCATGAAAAAGATATTCGTGTGTGCATAGATAAAAATAGATATTTCGTGTTGTTGTTTAAGAGCTGAAAGAATGTTTCACTATTGAATAGATTGAGACTGAATGGAAGCAGTATATATGATCCAAATAGTGCTCGTAAAAGTACTGAATTATTTCGCAACATAAACGAGATGATGTAGCTGGACTTCTCGCATTGTTGTTTATCTTATTGTAAACAAAATTATGTTACCGGCGGGTGTGTTTTCTTTACGTTGTTTTATGTTGATAATCACAAACTTGTTATAGTTGACTGTAGTTGCTAACACAGATTTTTCTCTCATTTTTGTTTTGTACAACTACTTTCACTTTGATTGTGCTCTTTGTGCACAGTAGTAGTATGCATGTAGCGTAATTTAACAGTTCTATATATATAGTATAATATTATTGTGTCGTGTACTATGTACGTATTTGGTATGTTAGGACAAGTCCTGGAAATCTTCAAATGATTTGCGAAGGGTCGTTCCCGGTAAAATATAGAATATATACCAAAGTTTGTATGTATAATGTAAAATCTGACACTTACGATTAGACAGCTAACACTTTTTAGGGCTTAAGTAGGTACGTAATATGTGTAGTAGTTGGTCACGACCGTATTTTGATGGCATGGTTTTTAAACTACTAGACTTAAGTTGTAAATACCTTTTGTAATGAATTGCTAAATTACATATTATATTCCGGTGAGTTGAGCAGTACACACACCATACATGAATATCCCGAAAAATT
Source organism: Dicyrtoma fusca (assembly GCA_034695205.1). NCBI lineage: Eukaryota > Metazoa > Arthropoda > Collembola > Symphypleona > Dicyrtomidae > Dicyrtoma > Dicyrtoma fusca. The sequence continues at coordinate 5,925 of JAQFZC010001021.1, read as the reverse complement.
CGGAGTTTGTTGTTTTTTAAAAGGCTTACAAATATTCTGGTCTTGTGTAGTATTAGGGGGGAAATGCGTAATCATAATTGTTTTTTGCGACTTTACAAAACATTTTGTTAGTATATAGACTGTGGGTGGGTATAGACTTATCTGTAATAACAAGGTTTTAAACTGAAACGGGATCATGTTGACTCATGTTTTATCACGGCAGTGTAACGTGTTACCCGTAGAAGATTCAGCAGGTCATATTGTTATACTATTGCTAGCAGTAGTTCCTCAATCAAACTCATCACATGCATGACATGGGATAGTGAAGTTATGTAAAAGTACCTATGGTACATAACACTCTAAAGGAAGGAATAGGATGGTAATCCTAATCAGTTTGCTGTTCGAAAGGAGACATTATTATCGTCAAGGAAATAATGTTTGCAACGGTGATGAACCTGTAATAGTAGACATGCATAAGTACATATGTATGTATGTATAGTGGGTCTGCGGTATATATATATATACCCATAATTTTGAGGAATTTAAAAAAAAACAGCATTATTGTTGGTCGCATTGTGCACTTTGTTGGATGAATGCTTACCCCACAAAAAAAACTGAGGAAAAAAGTAAATTATTCACATTTTGCATTCAATTTTAAACTTACAAATGCTTTGTATATAATATCTTAATAAAATAAATAGTTCTCTAGTAAAGTAGTAAAACTGTAGAGAGGGATTTGTGTATGGTTACGAGAATTTGAAAAGTTGGTGGTAGTTGGATGGTGTACTGTGTACTACGGGAATCCCAGCAACCTACATTTTCAGTGTTTAGAGTGTGTTGACCCTCCTAAATGTAGTATATTTACAGAATTCTATAATAATTATACACAATATAACGATAGTGTTTGGTCAGCAATTGCTTTGATGTAACAAGTGTGAGAGTTATGAGTAAAAGGTTTTTTTGTGTACCCAAAATCACGAAAGAAAAAAAGAAGTGGCAGTATAGGTGGGTATTTTGAGTAGGTGTATGATGTACATATGTGAATGGAACAAAGTTGAATTCTTTCATTTTAATTTCTCATCCCATCATCATCATGTACTACAAATCAAAACCTACCTGTTGTAAATCATTCAGACTGAAAATGTAAGTTGTCAAGAATAAGTTTAAGACTAAAACAAAAAACACATGAAAAATAGCAATGAAACAGTTACAGTATGAAGGATATAAACTTATTTTACAGAGAAAGATTTTAACATGCTTGCAGGTTTTGCTATGGGAAAAAGTGCCAGAGTTTTTTGTGTGAATTGATTTTGTTTTTGTAAGTGTGAGTATCCACGTGCAGACTGGAGTTATGCAATCATTATATTTTCTTTCACAAAAGCACCGGAACTGAGTAAAATTAATGATTAGATGATACAATTATGGGGAACGACTGAAATTCACAACTAAATTATCGCAATAGTCTTAGTGTTAGTGGTAGAAGATGACTAATATTTTACCATATTTAAGCAGTATACATAATATGTTATTCTTTTTTTTTATTAATCTTAAAATGAACTGTTAATCAGGTAGTATTACATATTCTTGTTCACTGGCAAAGTATCGTCTATTTCCAGTCAGTTTCGAATCACGGAAGTTACTAACAACTGTCAACTGTGTACAGTTTTTCCTTTGAAAGAAAAAAACAATCTCTGACATTTAAAATTTAACAAAAGGTTTGTACTTCTGCTGGCACGAAGCTGTCGTCATTAGACATACTTTAACCAGGGAACTAGAATTATGTACTTGTAATTTATCTGTGCTTACAATAGGTTAATTTATTTTGTGTTAGCGTTTACAGTTTAATGCTTTGTCCAAAAAAAAAAAAAAAAGAAAGAAAAACGTCCTCACGTCATCTGCATAAAAATTGAGACTATCGGAAAATTCTAGTCTTAAACACCCGAGTCCGGGGATGTATTGCGTAATATAATTTTTCACAGAACAAAAAGACCACACTCGTACTTTAATTAGTTTATTATATAATATGTAGTAATCATCACATACCTACCTACATAAGTTTACTGTATAATTACAAATACATACATATTTACATTTCGAGATAGGACTCATATTATTATGGTTTTCCAAAACTTAATCAAGCTTTTGAGTAAATCCCTACATACATAGATCTAGTGGTTTATATGTATCAATGCAGGACATAATAATATTATGGAAGAAATATTTTGCAAAAGTTGATTATAATGTATTCTTACTAATCCATATAGGTACTGAGCAGTTCCGAGATAAAATGGTCGTATTTAATGTTTTTTTAAAACAAATTTACCTAAATACTTTACACTTTTTTAAAACCTCTCTTTCTTTACTTTTACTACTATTCGTAGAAAATAAACATGTGTAAGTACGTCGAATAATTCTGATGAGAACCTTTATAGTACGAATAATAACTGTTGACTTAAGGAAAATACTTTTTGTTTGTTTGTAGATAATTCTATCTAGATTATAACTACTATGAATACAATACTAAATAAGTATATATATAGAGTATTATGCAAAAACCAATCCACACAAAGAAGAAGAAAAATCCAAATTTACAGATTTTATTATTGCATGTGACAAAAGTTCTATGTTAACATTTTTAAAGGAATTTAAAGTCTTCTGGAGAAGCAGGAACAGGCAGGCCCCACGTTTTCGAGAAAAAAAAAGAAACGGAAAGTACATATATTTAAGTTTTTACCCATATACTTACTACAGAGTTTGAATTTTGAATTTACATAATAATTATTACCTATACTTACACGATAGTATAGTGGAAAGAACGATATGAATTTACTACAGAGGTAATAAACGAATAGGTATAAGGATTTACAGGTAGAAAATCTATAGTATAGCTACATATATATTTATCATTCTTGTAAGGGACATAGGTACACTGTCATTATATACGTTCTATACAAAAGATAAAACATTTTAACATAAAGTACGAATGAATTGTTGATTGTGAATGTGTTTATAGATTGTAATATATTTATGTAGTCTCTAAACAAAATGTCAAAAATATACTAATTATACGTTGAATTGTGACTGCAAGTGTTCAAATAAAAATGTCAATCCAGGCTGGTTGATGTGTGTGAAAAAAAAATATCTTCATTGTTTATGGCGAACTGAAAAAAAAATTGCCAGGGTTGACATTGGTACTTCACAGTTTATAAAACTCAGCATAACAATAATATAGTAGTAATTCACATATTATTATTATTGTAACGTGTTTTGCTAGACGTTCTACATAGCTATAGCTATGTATGTATGAACTTAACTACTGCCGTACATACTGTTGAATTATGTAATAAGTGCGGACGTCCTGGAATTCAGGTGGAGTTGAAAAACATCCTACTTAAATCAATGAAATGTGGTACTCCTGAATCCAATATAGCAAATTTTCCTACAAAGAATGTGTTCATGTTAACGGGAAGAAATTTGAGAGAGTAACGACCCTAAACAATACAATAAAATAATTAATATTACGACTAAGATGGGGTCATGGTGGTTAAATAGGTCAGTTTGTAAAAATTTGAAGTAAAATTTATATACTATAGTATCTTACGTAAATAAGGATCTAGGTACATAGTTATATATCATTAATAACCCATAACACTACAGACTCAGGACTTTCTAGATTTATTATGGTATAGTGGTCGAAAGGTAATGCTATAACATTTTCAATTTTCTATACTACCTACTTGTACGAGTATTTATTATTTATCATCGTTGAATTCAAATTGTTTTTTGGATTACTCTTAAGATGACGATATGTAATACTTTCATGCATGTATGTATGTAAGTGATTGAAAAGTAAAAAACAAAAACATGAAAGAGTTGGTGGAATGCCATTTATGGAGATATATGATGAGGTGACAAAACAAACTTTGTTGGAGACGGAAGCGTGAAGAATGGGGAAAAAAAACAAAAAGGGAAAAAATAAAAGTAAAACCAAGTTGAAAAATTGAAACTATAAAGTAATAATGACGAGATTGGGAATTGGCAAGAACCACGTTTATAATATACCGATTGTAAAAATTACACTATAATACCTTTTGGAATTTTTGGTTTTGGTAATTTTGAAATACTTGTTTTTAGTTTCTTAGTATGGGTCTTGTATTCCTTAATTGCATTGAATTTAGTTGTGTAGGATTGCACGAATATTGTTATTACATTTTATTCTTACTATAAGAGCAAAAGTTACATGGGTAACTGGTAAATCGCTAATATTATTGTAATAGTGTTGCTATAGGTTTTTTAAAAATTTTATATAGAATATGTACAAGATGAAAAATTATTTGTGTTGTTGTGTGCAGTGTCTCTGTAGACACATCAATTTTACGGTATAATTATAAACATGTTCTTGCGTGTCAAGCGGGGTTTGGAAAAGGAAAGAGAGGGAGAAAGTTGAGCGTTTGTTAAGTACGTTAGTTGGTGCGAAGCCCTTTCGGGTTTTGTTGTTCTCCTTTTGAGCATTAGAAATAATGTCTCTGGAGTCACGATATGCAATATAATTAGGGAAGGTTTATAAATGTATTTCATAGATTTGTGCGTAACGTTTATGGAACTATTATGTTAGTGAGTAGGGAATCTTCCTTATTTGGCTTTTATTAAATATATATTAGTAATCTTCTTGAAACGTATACTAATGTTGAGGTGGAGCGAAGCTAACCATTTTCAAAATGAGCATTTCTATTAAATTATCAAATATTTACACAGTAAAAATTGATTAGTTGACAAATTAGATCCTCAAAACTTGAATGAGTGTAGACAGTAGACAGACAGCTGTAGAGGTAATTACCTAATTCGTAAACTATCAGTAGTAGCTTTTGTCTTGCATCGTCAATTTAGCCATAATCTTTTCTAAGTAAAGTGTTTGTTAACTGTCTACGCTACGACTTTCTCAAATTAACTGCTATTGTGTATCGTGAAAAACATTTTAAATGGCAAAGGTGTAGGAATGGCTTGGAGTACAGAAAGAGAAATGGTAGCACTCAGGTTTATTGAAAATAGGTAGTTTTTTTTTCTTCTTTTAAATAGTGGGAAAAGATTTGATTTCTATTTAAATTCTGTTTCGATTTTAAACCACGTAAGTAAGTAACAAAGATTGTGGACCGCTGGATGATAGTTTTTATTAATTAATATCTTGTTTTGTAGTTTCATTATTATTGCCTTTAACTTTTGTATGTAAATAAATAGGCTTACACTTACACCTATTTACTTACTGTATTGTTTTGAGAATAATTCACTTGATAGTAGAACTGATGAGACTACGAAAAGACGTACATATATAATTAATGCTACACATGTAAGTACATAGTGGTAGAATAACAGTTTTAGATTATCAAGTAGATTACGCACGACACTAAAAACGTTTTGCACTTGATTAAACTTCTCCCTTTACTGTTTTCCTTTTAAAAATTGTCCTTCAGGCTTTGGCTCCAATCCAGTAATAATAGTAAAAATATATGGTCCTTTTAAGGCTCTTTTTTCCTTTTTCTTAGTAAAGTTACAGTAGGAATACAGGAGAACGTGTCCACAAGTTTTTGTACGAATCAAACTTATGGTCTCATTGTTTACTGAAATATACAAATTATAATAATTATTATAGAAAAGTACTGATATATCGGATAGTATTGCGTTGTATGCTTCAAGCATTTTAATAAAACTTTTTTGTGTTTTAAAAGAACTGAGCGTGGAGCATATTTTACGCAATTTATCCTTACATTTTTGTCATTACAATTACAATAAATCGTATCACATCATCACAAATTATTACTACTTTGGGTGAGTGGGAAAATATTTAGCTTTTTTCAAAATTTCAGGGCTAATGGTTATTTCTTTTCTTAATTTTAACTATTATTTGCATAATATGATTTAACAGTGACAGGAAATTGATTGTAATCTTGT
>JAQFZC010001020.1:0-35716 GCA_034695205.1 Dicyrtoma fusca | reverse complement strand
GGTGAGCAAGATGCTAGTGTGATGTAGCTGCACTTTGAGAAATATAATTACGATTCTATTTTCCCAGCAAGCTCTTACGCAGGTGCATGGCTTATAAAAACCCGTCAAAACGGAAAACGATAAAGCGAAGCAAGAAACTCTAAGGCAGTGTAAGATGTGTCGCTGTTTAAGAGTTCGAAAAAAAAACAAAGAAAAACACTCACGATCAGTCATTTTACAATGTCATTATACATCCATTTAATGTAGAACTAGCACACAACATCCACATCCAAGACTATTACATGAAAAAGGAAAGCAACATAGCATACATTGTAGCTTAATGGTCGATTAGATGGTTTACGGACACCTTGCCTTCTGACACAGCCTACTAGGTTACGTAAACTACTTACTGTGATCAAATTTACAACTAATTTCACGAATTTATAATATATTGTATAACTTATAAATAAGACAAAAACACAAAAAGTTGTATTCAGCACAGAAAAAATTAGGATGTTTACGCTAAAAACAAGGAAAAACCGGAAATTCTTCATCAAAATCAGGGAAATAACAGGGTAAGTAAAAACGAAAAATACTAGGAAATTTAGAATTGTAAAAGCAGAAAAAAAGGAATTTTTAAACGAAAACAAGGAAAATTTTGTGTCACCTTAATGAATACAGGCTCAAATAGGAAAGTCACGATCAGTCAACAAACAACAAACAGGACTAGATTTCCGATTCACACAGTCGCACACACATGCATACCCAAGCTTACAATTGAGTATTTTAATAAGAAAGTAATTTGTTTTGTAGCCATGTTGTATATATTATAAGTCATTTACATCATAAAGACAAACAGCGAATGGCAAATAAACGGCAGCGTACCCAGCAGTGGACTACCTGTAAGCAGGCCGTGACCCACCTACTACACGATAAGTCCCAAACTTCGAATACGAAAATGCTTCGTAAAATTGCCAAGTGATATAAAAAAACGGGTTTACTTTTAAAAGGGAGAAATTTTTAACTGTCATTCAAGATTGGCAGACTCGGGAGGAAGCGTTGGTGTTGTCAGAACAAATTAAAGACAAATCACTATAGGTCATAGATGTTCTCTTTGTAATACTTTGAAACCCATTTGCATCAAATAGGGTCCACGTCCAGTGGATCCTTATGAAGGGTGCTAACAAATTCTTCCAAACATCGAATGATGGACCAAAAAAATCTATTGCACGTTTCTTGCCATGCTTTCAGAAATAATATAAAAACAAAATTATTCCATGGAACTTCGGCGGAATCTTCCTTCGTAAGATTAATGTTATACTTCAGAGGACAACAATCGGTAATTTTAAAAGCGACAAATGCTCATGATTTGATCGTAGTGCATAATTATTAGCAAATTCTTATATTTTATTTTCAAAATATGAAATATTCTAGATACGCCACTGGAAATAAAAGCCAATCTAGCCCAACGCCAAGCCCGGTGCCAGTTGCGAGTAAATACTATTCTGCCGAACAGAACACAAGAGAGAGAGAGAGAGAGAGAGAGAGAGAGAGAGAGAGAAGCCAAACGTGGAGGAATCAAAGGAAGGAAGGAAGATCCAAATGGACCATTAAATATCCCAGAAACAGAGCATAGAGTGATATAGGTAGCTACTTAGCGTGTAGGACGACTGGCGAAGAAGAGTCGGAAGGGAGATACAGATAGAGAAAATATAGAAGAGCTACAGGCTTTGATGGAAACCCTCGTGAGGGAAATGAAATGTTGCTGAGAGAGTGTGTGCTCAAGTGTGGGTCCTTTCACTTCGCCATTCTATCGATCCAGATAGGAGCCAGAGCTCAGCAGCCAGTCCTACTCTATCCACTACAGACACAGTAACTATCCACCACTTCTAGGGGTTTGCCACTTATTACGTCATGCCAACATTTGTTGGAAACGCAAATACTAACATCTTGCTCAGATGTTCCCTAAAACCCACGTAAATACTTGCTGTGTAAACTATTATGTAAACTTTTACACTTGTAAAACACATCAATACATTGTTAAGCTTTTATAGTTAGTGCTTACATATTTTGAAACGTAAATGTCTAAAGAGATTCAGTTCCCTTTTACAACGTATAATATGCCTGTTTTTCAATTTTAGAAGACCCATGCATTGCTATTACGAAAAACTTAAATACGTAAGATTGAACATAACAACTTTCTTAAAAGATTAACACCCAAGGAAGCCATGGGTGAAAATAAAACAATTGGTAAAAAAGACAGTCCTCAAAGTGCTGATCTCGATTCGGAATACTTGAAAATGCAAAACTTTACAAAAACAACCAGATTTTTTGCAGTTTTTTTTATAATGCTTTGGGGTTTAAGGTTATTAAAGTTCAAATCAGCAACTTTAAGCGAATTTTCATTTTACCCGGTGCTTTTTTTACCCCGGCATCCCTTAACACATTTGTGACTACAGAAATGTGTACATAAATAACTTGTTATGGTTTTTTGAATTCAATCATCACATTCTGGTCCGTTTGGAAATTCAAATGCCACGCTTTACTGAGATTAACAAAGACGTTAAGAAACGTTTTGGCAAATGGCGTTAGGTAAATGCAATGTTTTGCACATTTCTGAGCCGCAAGTCATCAGACTCCCAAAACATGTTGGGATATTTTATGACATAAATATGAGAGATACATACGTATAAATAGGACAATAAAGGAAAGTTAAACCCACAATATATTACGTAACAATAGCAAGACCCCTACATATTCTATCCGTACCCACTCCACACGATATACAAGGCAGGACGTAGTACCTACTACACTCTACTCCTGCAGATTGGAGATAAAGGGAAAGAAAGCTGAACTGGAGAGACAGAGAAAGAGGGAAGAGCAAGAGCTTCACGGAGTCGCTATCTACCAAGGTATCTATCTCCAGATGTCCATACAATTGAAGTTCTGGCTCTAGGAAAACTAGCACTGCCTCTGACTCTATTCCTACGTGCTGGCTGAATTGCTTTCCCGGTTCTAAGCTCTAGACGGCAGACAGCTACTTGTAGTAGTGGGTAGTAGTGAGTATTGGAAGCTGGGCTACTGCTTCTGCTACTAGTCTGGTTTTTGGTCTAGTTTCATCTCGTTTCCTTTGGTTAGCTCTGGTTGGGGAGATCCCCTTGAAACGAATTCACCCTTAGAACCTACTACAAAGACATTTCATCCGGATGAAAAAAGATAAAAGCACACACATAATATTAAGTACCTATACACGCATAGATTTACCTACATACTCGTATAACCTAAGCACATCAGGAGGCATAGCTTAGCACAATCGATAGGCTTCGCCTCATACATACATACGTCCCGCGGCCGTACTAGGTATGTATAGGTATATCCAATTACGTACACACTACCTGTACATAATTATCCACAAGCCACCCCACAATCGAAAATCCACCATCAGAATTCCCTGAAATCCAAATCCAAGTCAAGATGGAAGACCTCGGGAGTTGAGTCAAGTCAACTCTATTCAAACTCGAGAATTTGAATGATAAAAGTGAAGGGTTTGATCTGGAAGGATAAGATGCGATGCGATGGGCCGGACCGGGCATTAGCATAACTTTTCACCTTAACTAAATCCAGCCATCCTTACTCACTCCATGAGATTAGAGGGGATGACGGAATGGAAAGGGAAGCTGGGGAAAAGAAGAGAAAAATAGAGACGGAAAGGCAGCTTAACCCACAGCACCTCCATGTCATAACCTTATACCTACAGATGCTTTGCCTCTGCCCTTCCCTTCCGCTAACCATCATGGATTGACGACATTACACCTTATTTTATTACATTAGACCAGACCAGACCGGAGACCGGAAGAGTGGAGCTGAATCCCTTATTTATGCACACAGAGCGAGATACGATATAGAACCATAAAAGCACGCGACCCGGATCAACATCCTCATTCTCAATTCCATCAAAATCAAATCAAAATGAGGGAGCCAAAATCCAATTCAATCCAAATGCTATCGCTGTCACGGTGAATCTCGCAAGAAAGTCAGTTCGTGGCTAAAACCAGACCACAATCCTAATCCTCTGACTATCTCATGAATTTCAAAAAATATGACTTTGTATTATCAAGAATGTATGAAGAATGTTAGCTGTACCTACTTTCCTTTTCTTACCGACGTGGTAAAGCTTTGCCTCACATGCAAAAAAGGATATCTGTATTATGCAACCACTATATAGCCGATAAACAGGGACACATTTTCTACAGTATACGGAGCCCTTTCGGTTATTCCCGAAGGAAGTACAAAAAAGTGTACCTACCTACCCATGTATATGGATTATATTTTACGATACATTTATAATATTCACATCATATTGGGAATTCGTCATTGGCAATATTTACACAGGTCGTCCTTGGATGCATTGCTCTACCAGCTAGGCTTTACGAGCCCAGTCAGTCACTCACAATTCCAAGCCAGGAACCGGGAAGGGGATATACATTTGGATCAATGGGAATCCGAAAATCTAACCCCAACGGAACGGAATCCATTTACACCCAAGAGTGCACTTTTAAGACTTTTTATATGCACAATACTCTGCACTTTACTTAAGTTACTTCCACATAGATTGGTTTGTTCCTCTATCCAAACTATTCCAAGCCTATTCAATCTCCTCTTAATACTTTATACATAAGTTGTTTATAGAAACTTTTATATAGCTCTACCCAGGCTTGGTAAGGCATTTGGTTACGCTTGTTACATGCTCGGCTAGACATTGGCAATGGCACTGTACTGGCTTTTTCCCTTCTCTTGATTTCTGCTTTGCTGTGGGCTGGCTCATTGGCTTCACCAAAAAACAACTTGAGAATGAGAAGAGAAACCAGCTTTTTTTTCTTGGCTTATTTTTTTTTCCATTCGCTATATTTTGTTATGCCCCTAATTCCTAATCCCTCCACTTCTCTGGTTGACTTGAAACCAAAACTAACCTAATGGACTAATCCTCACGTACCGCCGTCCACCAACCCAACTGCCAAAATTATGGCTAAACAATCAGATTCGATTTCCTTTTATTTGCTTAATGGAGAGACGCAGAGAGCAATGCTCATCCACTGTAAATGTGTACAGTGCAAATAAACTTGAGAATGGTCCAACCAACCCATCAAAATACAAAATCATTTTATCTGTTCTCTTGAGAGAGTCTTCCACATATTACCCGAAAAGCAAGGGACAAAGTTGCAGTGCTTCGAAATAGCAGTAAATACTGTGCATACAAATTACACTTGAGACAGACAAAGGTTTTATTATAAATTGCCACCAAGCTCACACTCCACGGAGTTTCTAAATATTTTTCGATCATTAGGCACGTTTCAGAGTTTAAAAGAGCAAAAATAATTTGGGCTTCCTTGGAAAACGTCTTACCTTCAAAACGAAACAGTACATACACTATACTAGCCAAGTTCAAGAAATCACATATACTGCACATCTGTGCAAAAATTTCGGCTTACATATAAGCTTTGTATAAACGTAGATACATAAAGGTGCTTAGGAGATATATGCCTATACATGCCTAGCGTATGTATAGCTGTGCACAATTAATAATACAGAACTTTGCAAAATAATTATACAAGTTGTAATTATATCACTATACCAATACCTATTGACGACCTACATGCTGTTGAAAATAACATCGGATCCCATAATCTGATATTAATGATAGAGTTCAAATCGGTACGGGAATTTCCGAAACTTTCCCGATCGAAAGGTCTGGTACGGGAAACGAACTTTCTTTCCCGAGGTCGCTAGGATCGGAAAAGACGTTTTGCGCAGGTCGGGAAAACCGGTTGAGGTTGAAAATTCCCTCCCAAGACGAAATATATGCAGTTGTATGCACGAGGCGTGTGGCCTACGAATCCTTAATGCGTGGCAGAAATATCTCAGCAACCGGCTTCGTCAACGGTCCCAGGAATTTGGTATTTTATGAAACTTTTGATAATGATCATTACTTTATGGCATTATAAATCCATTATTTAGCTCTATTAGTACAACAAAATCTAGAACTTTAAAGATAAACTTTGTTAAAACAAAACAAAGCTGATACTGTCCTCCAACAAGGATACCCCATTGGACTTCGAATACTTTCCATAATTTTGTTAGCAATGGTTTATGTAAAATTAACACACATTAGTAAACGTTTCTAGGAATAACTAGTGCTAGAAAATTGTCTTATTTTAATCTTGTAAACTATGAATGTGAGCTATTATTATTCAGTCGATACGGTTAAAAATATTTCCGCCAGGAATTCTCGGGAAAACGGGTATGGGAAACGGCCGTTCCCGTACCGTACTCTACCGATCGGAACTCTAATAATGAGTCCATGATAAATATAGCCCCCCTTAGTCATTAATTTGAATCTCAACTCTTTCATACATCTATTCCTAAAGTTCAAAATTTGTGAGCCTACGGATCCACGTATTCCCACAGACTCGAATTAGAGATGTCCAAATTGAGACTCTTTATTCCTTCCTCGTTAATTATCGTCGTAATTCTAGGATTCTGGATTCTGCGATCTGAATCTGGAATGAACACCATTTCTCAAACTCTCATATAATCAGCTGGTACGGTGTAGTAACCTAATTTGGATCTCTAATTCCATCTAAATGTGCAGACCATCAACATACAATAATTATATGTGGAAAGTTCAAATGCAAAATAATATCATTAGAAAATACGTAGACTCAGATGTAGATCAAAAGTACCCGTACATCCAGTAGACAATACGTAGTACAAAGTGAAAGTAGAAAGTAGAAGAGAAATAATCTCAAGACTTTCTTCTTTGTTGTGCATTATGAAGCCCAGCTATAAACCTTGCTGGCACATAGTTTATATGTAATCTACGAAAGATAAAATAGCAGAAGATAATACAATACTATAATCTACCTACCTCAGGTTCACTTTTACGACAAAACGCCCTGTTTTACCAGCTCCAACTGCCAGCTGACGCTTATATGCATACTGCATTCAGAGCTCAAGCCAACACTTTACTTTCCTGTAGTAGTTGAGATCCGTCTGCCTGCGGAATCAGAATATGAAGCCCAGAGCCGGGAAAGTTTTAGTGCCCGTGAATTACAACCAACAAGGGCCAGAATGCCAGGAAGGATTGTTCCCAATTTAAAACAAAAAACCCAAAGCCAAACAGACCCAATGGCTCCATTATCAACAGCTAAAGTCACTCAAGCATTATATGATATGTAATATAAACGTATACGAAAACACTACCAAAAATATGTAATTCTCGCCTAACCCTTCCAACTTCTTTTCCAAACTTTAGGACTCAGATTCGAATGGGATTCGGAGAGTTGAAGGGAGACTGTTGGTGCATGTGTGTGTAGGTTGTGGGGCGGAAGTGATTACTTTCATAGGGAAACTGAGCCCAAAGTGTATATTAAGCCTCCAGCCTCGGAACTAGAGCCAGCTCCGTAGGGATCCAAGTATAGACTCTCATAATTGCAAGTTTAAAAACAATATGTGTGGGCCATGTAGACCGGTACTATGGTGGGGCATATAATGGGACCCACTAGAATTGGAAATTTTGAATGCAACAAAAATTTTAACCAACAAATCAACTTGAAATAAACCAGCCAACCATACAACACATTCTGTGGCCTCAAATATTCCCATCAAATCCACAGTACTTTCTCCAATAAGTCATGTCAGTCAACCGTGCTAAAACATGTACGAATCCAACTCCAACCATGTACAATATAAAAACAAAATTGTCCAGTTCAACCCAGACCAATTTGGTCAGTCATTTAAATTTTTTGGTACATTGAGCAGACAGCCATATTACTTGGCCGGAGCCAGAGTCTAGTCCAACGTCGACCTCAAAAACACTTAAGCCAAAAATTCTTGGAACTACGTCTGTACACAAATTCCCTCAATTGGTACATACTACGATGCGATGCGATGCGATTGCAGACTGCATAGCTTAAATAAAATAAAATAAAAGTAGATATTAAATGTTAATGCTCCTGACTTGACTTTCCACTTTCCAGCAGTAGTAGTTCCCCCTTCCATTCCATGCAATACCACAACATACCGTAGGAGAGGACCAGGACCAGAAGTTCAGCCCTACTAATACAAAGACATTCTCTGTCGTGATCCAGAATTCATTATTTCGCCATTAACTCGATTATGCAGGAATTTCTTTGAGGAAATTGCTTTTTACACTAACTCAGGTCAAGTATGTAGTATAGCATGGTGATAGTAACACTATATACCTATATATAGTAGGATATAATTACACGGCCCAGATCCCCGCATTCTAGAAAAATTCATCTCACACACAAATACAAAATGAGGATGGATCTAACAAATTCATCCCATGCATCGTAGCATAGCAGAAAATTTGAGAAAAATTCACCTAAATTAACCATAAATAGCCAATAAAAACTTAACTATATAATCTGCGGGTGCTTTCTGCTGGCCACTGCGGACATTGTTCGTCAGAACAACACTACACTGCACTGTCTACTGATGTACACTAGATGAGTTGATTGTAAAGTGCAAAAGCAAAATAAAACCATGTACCTAACTAACAATAAGGAAACAAACTTGTGATCTACTTTTTTCCTTTTAAAAAAACCTTGTGTGCAAATGCAAACGTGTGATGTGAAACATTTACTGTGCATAGTTTCCCTGTAAAAAAGCAAATTCCTAAGTTTTTTCCCCTCCCGTTAAGCTCAACTGCATAAAAACTTGAAAAAAACTAAGTTGGCTGCCTATACAAACATAATTATATGCTCGTATGGGTGTAGTATGCTGCATCCAGTTGCTATACTTACATGTATTTATAATCAAAGCAAAAACTACTTTTATCTTCCAGAAAGAGAAAGTAGAGCAAATTTCTTGCTCAAATCTTCCATGCAGAGTACAAGCAATTTAATTAATTTTCAAGCATACAAGTGCCTGTCTATATGTAGTTTTAGATAAAAATGTCACAGATAAAATGCCAACCCACCGAATGCTACTGTACAAAAAATAATAAGTATCTGCATATAGCAACATCTTATCCCTATAGAAGATTTCCCTACATCATTATACACGGGATGCTCTGAGCTGCGACTACATACAAAATTCCATTATGGCACCAATGGGATATGTAGAAAGAATGCCATTGCATTGCATCACTTACGAAAAATATTCTAGAAAAGGTGAAATCTTAACGAAGTACGTACATGAGTAAAAAAAGATTATAAGATACATACTAATGAGACTAACGCAGCGAAAATAATGCAGACATAACCTATATATATGTAGCTCTCTTCTGTACTTGCCTGCCTACCATCAGTGCCATGTCCTGTACTGAAGTAAGCTCTATACATATACCCACAGGCTGACAGAATTCCGTCGCCGATTTTCAGATTTCTAAGAAAATCCGGATTGGAATCCAAACGAATTTGAATTCGAATATAAAAAAGCTTTGGGTCTTTCAGGATTTTATAATGCTGATAGAAAATATACAGTGTCTCCAGTCTATAAGAAGGAGGCGCAGAGAGAGGTTGTAGAGCCACGTTAAATCCGTACCAATGACATTCATGAATTGAATAATGCAAAAATGAAAACCATCAAAATTTTCATGAAGTTAAGTTGAGGATAGAGGACAGGATATATAATTATATATACCTTCGTAGGTTCAAGTATATATAAAATATAAATACAAGTTGCTTCTGCAGGAATTCGTTATTTTAGCTTGGGTACAAAAGCTACATAGTTTAACTTCTGTAAGTACATAGCGGAAACACTATATATACAGATAATACGTACATATTTGAATTATTGATATTGAAAAGTGGGGCCGCCGCCAAAACTGCCAACTGTTTAGCGTCTGGAGTCTAGGCTTTCGTTGTCGGTGCGTTAGTTAGAAAGATATAATCACTACTGAAGAAGCAAAATGGCCATTTTCCAGTTTTCTACGCAAATATGTATGTAAGTCACATACGTTTCGAAAAAACAGTTTTGCATTTTGCACTTTTGTAAAAGTACGCAAATAGGAAAATTTTACGATTTTTCAAAAACAAATAAACTGAATTAAAGGATACTTACTTTGCTTCCTCAATAACGCCATACGCGTATAGCTGAAGTTATTATCTAATAGAACCTGTACATGAATGGAAGAGAGTTGACTAGATGTAAAAAGTCTGACAAACCTGAAATCATCATGTCGACTTGGAATCCTGGAGTAGTCTGTCACATCAGGCAAATGCTGAAGTTGTAAATTTGCATACGACGGTTGATATGAAGCATGTCTTGGAAGCGACTGGATCGAATGACTTGGTTGTGTACGAATGCCAGGAGGAGCGGAGAAGAGCCTCCCTCCACCGCCACCCCCTCCCCCTCCTAATTGTCCGATCGTGGTCAACGTGCTCGTCCTTCCCCGCCCCAAGTTTTGTAATTGTCCAGGAGGTATATTGGCATAGTGGTTGACGATCCCACCCCCGGGGGGATGATGACCATAGTAAGACGGATGATGTCCCATTCCATGATGAGGCCCATTCTCCTCATTGCTCTCATCGAAGCCCTCCTCATCCGCCCCTAATTCCTTCTTGATGACCACCACGGGCGGCAGTTTACTCTCAGAGCGAAGGATGGACTGGGTCGTTCCACTCATGATACGCTGACCCTTCCTCTGACGGATGGTGAGGACCAGTCGACGGGGGATGGACATAAGGATGACGACATCATCCAGGCTCATGTGTGTCACATCCACCAGATTCACAGCTAAGATCTCATCACCCACCCCCAGACAGCCGCTATTGAAGACGGCTGACTCGATGGCGATGCGAGAGATGAAGACACCATCGTAGCGATCCAGTCCATTTCCCTCACGAATGTACAGGCCGAGTGTTTGTCCTGGACGCTTTACTATCTCCACGAAGTGAACTGTGTGCAGTCCATCCTGTTTAGAAGACACCGAATTTTGACAAATCAAATTACGTCTCATTTCCTACACTCATTTCACTAAGAAGCCCTATTTCTTCCTCCATTAAATTTTCCGTGCGTTTAGCACCAACCGCTTTTAAATATTCTTACAACTAATTTAAATTTCCTCTACATTAATTTCGGGAAATAGTTCACTCAAATAATTATTCCGAAGGAAATGCGCAAGTATACTGATAGCGCATCCATTAATAAATCATACTACCTACCCAACTACACCTAAGTACATATATTACTCACCCATTTACCTCGGCCGGAACTATCTATGATACTAAATAGGTAATTTGAATAGGGGTTACTGCCTACACGTGACAACCTCCTTTTTGTGACCAGCTTGGATTTCTATGTGACAAAGTTAGAACTTCTGCCTGGTTTAGAGATTACTGATACTCTCCTCTGCGTGTCAGAAAAATTGGAGCTTAATACATCTTATGCCTTAAAAAAATCTGGAATGAGCTACGTAAGTCAGGTTTTTTTATTTCGAGGTTCAGAGTAGCCATCCTCAGGAGCGTCATTTCTACTTGCTTAGCGAAGAACTTTTTTCTTTACAAAATTAGTTTCCTTTTAAAAGCATCTTTATGAGTTAAAACCTTACTACATGCCTTTGTACCGTCGACATAGGTAATAAACTGAAACAAAAAGATTCAAAAATTCGAAAAGTTACACATGTGTGACGGATCTTTTCCTATACTACTTTTAATGCTGTACATTAAATCTTCCAAATCCTATGCCTACACTCAGTTTCTAGTTCAAAATTTGTTTTGGTTGCCAGAAAAAAATGCTATTTTCATTAGAATTCTATCGTGATCACCAAGGAATAATTATACAAGTTCGAGTCATATTGATGCGAGTGGTACCGAACCCCTTACATTAGCATTCCACCAGGTCTTGTTGACAATAAAGCAGACTAGAAGCTAAATCCGCCAATTAGTCTGATTTATAACCAAATTTTCAAAATTATAACATTCGTGCAATTTAGTTCGGACAATCATATTGATTACACATTGTGACAAATAGCCACCCATTAAAATTTCAAACTATTGATGTCTAAGCTCAGAACAGGATACCTTTTCCCTTATCGACTTGATTACTCTGTCGTGACATTTCTCGTGTCCGTTAGTAAGGATAATTACTTAAACATTCGAAGTCCACTCATAGGACATATGTAGGTAGTGTATGACTTAGGTGCTACTTCCATGTGATTACTATTTGCAATTGTATCTAGCCATCCTTACATTTAATTTCACTTCATTGCCTTCCATTTAATTTCATTTACCGATACATAAATTCATCTTTTAAATGTAGGTATGTACTTCGTAAGGTTTCTCCTGGAACCCAACTGCCGTTTCCAACACACGTATGTACACACACGGGATGGGCTATTTACAGTGACGAAATTAAATTGCATAGTAAATGTAACCAGATGTAGGAAAGTGAATTAGCAATCTTTCAAAATGAGTTCCCACATCTGGAGCACTTTGACACATAGAAGCACCAGGTGGTCACACTTAAGAAGGAAGTGGTCACGCTTAGATCGAATTAATTAACAAACGTACAATATCTATATTAATACGGATGTTCGGAAATTCTTAAAAATAAATAAATCAACGTCCCTTGGGCACCAGTCCAAATAGGACGTAAGTATGTTGTAATAATAAAAAATTACTATTAACTACTTTTAAGCAAAAAGTATCAAAGATTCCGTTCTGATATTCCATCTTACCTGCATGGAAAGGAATTTGCGTACGCTGTCTTGAACTGGACGGGAGAATTGGCGAGGGTCAAGCATTCGGACCAACATTTCACCTCGTCTTTCCACGGCACCCAGTGCCGCCGCCGTCGTCGCATCATGGTCATTCTCAACTGACTCCAACTGCCGGAAAATTTCTGTCGAGATTCCACTAACCTGCAAGTTATAAAAAAAATCCATTAGTACAACAGTTGACAGTCAACAGTGCTGTGCAAGTTGTAAATGCATAATCAATCAACTAGTTACAGATAAAAACTTCCACCTATTTAATAAAGTTACTTTGGAAAGCTCTGGCACATATATTCGATGTATACAAATTATATTTGGGAATAAGCTTCATGCCGAGACAGAAGCCTTAATAAAATGTATAAGTTGTGAGTCAGAATAAATTGTAAATAATAATATTGCACCTTACGAAAGTTTTCGAAAGCTTTGTTTATACAATGCGACATTAGCAGTAATGTATTTCCTCGATCACTGATCTAAATTCTGTGCATCGCTGCACGTATAGTTACATAGTTCAGCATGGATCCGAGATATCGGGAATCTATATTTGTCTTCATGCTTTTGAGTATCAGTAATCCTAACGCCCTCCCGCTGAAGTCCATAAACTGGATCAAACGGGAAAAGTGGCAAGTTTCACACTGAACATCAAAATTTGAAATTTATTTTCTTGTCGAATAAAATCAGAACCTATTCTTGGTATCATAATATCATCTCTCGTTCGAGTCTTTCGTCATTTCTGAAGGCTGCAGAGTACGAACTCCCAACAGTGTTGAACACACGTAACGAACGTTGAACGTTCGGAGCGAATTCGATCCACCGAAGAACCGAAGAACAGTCTTGTCGGAATTCTCACAACTTTCAAATTACTCTGCCTTGCCCATGTATCATAAATCCGTAAATATGAGCAAACTGGGACTTGGTCTTCCGTTAAAAGCTGAGCTGGATGTTGAAATGCTGCGACTTTTCTGGCTTCAAGCCTGTAACTTTTTCCCAAAACCTGCCTTGGAACCTTTCCTCTCGTCACTCTTAAACTTCCAGCACTTGCACAAGACGCCAAAGGAACTAGGAAGGTATTCCATTTAACATTCAATATATAATATCAAAATTTTTGAATATGCACTAAAAGTAACCCATAGTCTCAGTTTGTTGGGATGGGGAGGAATTTCATCGGAAACTTTTTATTCATGAAAGCTGTGAATGGTAAATATTGAGCTGCGAGCACGGCACTGACTCAAAAATTTTCGTTTTTCATCAGTTCCAGCAAAATGTAGAAAAAACCAAAGCTCAACGAATTCGGTGGACCACAAATGCACGCCCAGTTGTAGACCAATAATTCAAAATGTCTACGCTTTTTACGTTGTTACATTTTTATTTTATTCTATTCAAAGTTATACTAAAATCTATGGCTTCTTAACTTAATTCTCGTACGACGGGAACCTTGCAAATATGATGTCTTATTGCGCTGTGCCCGTTAAATAACAAATCGAATACGAAGAAACTATATTCAATCAAACGCATGTTTCATTTTTGGTTGTATTTTACCATTTTGATTCATGGGTTCTGTGGTCTTTGCTTTCTCTGTGGATTCCATATTGTAGCAGGTTATTGGTTAGTTGTCACAATTCATTTGTCGAACGAAAAACAAATAGTATTCTAGCCTGCGGAAAAAAACGTTGAAACTACAGATATTGAAATTGAAAGGGAAAAATCTGAATGTAAAACGACTGACATGATGAAATGGCGTTGGGAATTGGGAGGGTATTTAGAAAATTCATGGATCCGTCAACCTTCAACATTCAGACCAACAATCAATTGAATTAAACCTAGAAAAAAAACTGGCAACTGGCTCACTCCCTTCCGTCAATTCCAACTTCCTTCCATTGTATTCACTCTGCTGGCTCCTATAGTCTGGCGTTTACCATTACCATTACTATTGCTATTGACTGCACTGCCACTGCAGTCAATACATGGCAGGCACATTGGCAGGCCATCGAACAAATAAAAAGATTCCGATGCCAAGTCAACGCCAATAACTCGAGATCTGGTCCGACGGTTAACGGATAAAAGGGTCCCGGATAAAAGGATCCCAATCACCAAGTCGGATAAAAGAGTCTCGCCGTAGAAAACTTCAATGAAAAATTATATTTCATCCAAAATGATGCAATACGGATCAAATTCAAGACCTTTTTTGCGCACTTTTTGGGTACCTATTTGTTTTAATATTATTCAACAATTTTGTGAAGAAAGTAATTACTTGAAGGCGAAAATTAATTTGCATTCAAAATTTCAATCGGGTTTAGCAAGCTATTATCTGTGAGCGTTTGTGAAGTGCCAAAAACTCATCGGTATTTTAATTGATTGTAATTCGAATTTGGAGTTACAGCAAGTGGTTAATTAGATCCCATCTTAACAATTTTCGTAAATGATTTCGGTTTATACATATTTTCAATTGCAAACTGTGCGCTTTGAATTTTTTACATTTAGTTGATAGTTGCAAATACAATTTTCTGGGACCGATTTCCCTTGCGTCTTAAGTAGAGCCTATAATAATTGACATAGGAATCTATGGTTGGCCTGTTTTTATTTGTTTCCGTATACATAATATGTTGTTTGGCTACCCCGTGTCTGTGCTAATCATAAATCACATATCGTGAAGGCTTTGGAGAAAACGCATTATGTATGTCCCTACTTACTATAATAATATACTACGTTCTTCAATGGAAACCACTGTAGGGATCATTTTTGTCTGGTTTTCTTAGTAAATGAAATTCCTTGGATTTGATGAATGCTGAAGCTGAGAGAATAAAAGTGAGGCTGCGATTTAGGGATAGGTTAAGTGAACCGTTGAAAAATGACGTCGGCATAACTTTCCTATTACACTGACCGCCCCCGTGATCCACAACTAACGATACACATCAATCTGACTTACTTGACTCTGTAGAAACACACGCGTCTTTACTTCCATGAAATATCGGATTTATTTTTCTATTCAATCCTCCTATTGGGTAGGATGTCCACGCGTAAGGCACGTTATTATTGTTGCTGTTGTGGCTCCGAATATATACCTCTACGCTTTGTGTCATCACTCATAAATATCTGATTATGATTCCTTTATAAATCTGTTTCAAAAGGATACCGATACCGATACACACGGTGCTAGCTGCTTGCTGGTGTGGAATAAAATTCTTCAAGAAAGCGATCAAACACACAAAGAAGACAGACTAAGTGATGGCATACATTGCACACAAAAAATGTTTTTTAATAACCACATCTTTTCCACGTGAGTAAATAATACGGTATCGACCTTCAACCATCGTCACTTTAGTCACCTCTAACGTTTCCCCCCTTGCTCCACATAGATTCCGTATACTTTGATCTTCGATCATTAGACATGTATATTCATAACCCCAGAGTTTGAAAATAAAGTTGTTCGGCAATTACTGCTTATTATTATATACATATGCCGAAGGGTACCAAAGGGTATAGGCCTGGCGCTGTGGACTAGGCCACAAGCGTGGTTTCTCCTTTCTTTAGTTTATTTTATGCCTAGGAAATATTTTGAACTTTGATTTTATTATTTGATAGTTAAAGTTTTCACACGAACTCGAGCGTTTCCCATTAAGAGACTCAGTTATATTAGCGTTGATATGGGGAGGGAGGAAATAAGAACTGTCTAGGATCATTGTGGGAGCTACGTAAAGCGCGTACTGCGGCACAGCATACTGCTAGGGAACTCCAAGGAAATAATAACACAGAGGTTGGCTGGTTGAGTATATGAAATAATATAAGACAGAGATCGGGAGAGAAGAAACTATCGATTTACTATGTCCTTCCATTTGAAAATTCCATTATTCTAGTGTGCAGCTTCTACGGTGTTGACTGGGTACTGGATTTCCCGCGGTTGGTGCTGGATCTGGCACTGGGTTCGTAGTTCTAGCGTTGTGGCTACTACCCGAAAGTCTTAAGCTTCTGTTGTTGGTTTGCTTGTATTATGCTGTGCGTAGCTTCAGGGTTTGCCTCCGTTTACTCAAGCAAGTCAAGTCAAGACTACAAAGGCCAGATATACATACCGTACATCTCCCAGTAGTTTCCCCGTTATTTCCAAAATCGGATTAAACCATGTGCTTTCTTCCATGATTTACATACACTTTGAGTTGAAAACTGAAACCAAGTTGTTGGGTTTGAAAATGGCGTGTGACTTGTCTGATATTCACTGTATGCATGTCGTAGTCTACAAGGGTTTTGGTCCTTGGTGCATAAGGCCTATTCCACAAGTGTGAGTGGTTAGGCTTCCCAAGTGAGGCTTACACGCTTACACGCTTACAAGAGGCTTCGCCCCACTTGTTTTTACTTTTGGGTTTTTTTTTAAAAACCGAAAATTTTCAAATCTCAATTGCGACCGGTAACTCACATCCAACCTAGACGTGCAATATACCAATTTAAAGGTTGTTGCATGTAAAATGCATGTGCCTTGGACGGTAAGATTGAAACCTGACTTTAATGAAAATGTGTTTTTTCATGATTTTTCAACGTTTGTCAAAAAATTTCAAAATTTGAACAACTTATTTAAAAACAAACATAAAATCTGTCATCTCGTCGTCATTTCCGTTAAAATGGTATAAAACGCAATGACATTATATCAAGAATCGAAGTTTTCACCAAATTATACCGATACTTTAGTAATTAGTAAAAACTAGATTGTAATGCTGCATTTTATACGGTAACTTTTTAACCCTGGCATTCCCTACACTCCAAGGGATCGAGTTTAAGTAGATTTGCATCGATATGCTTACGATAGCTAATGGAGAATTCAAAAGAGTATTGTTTACAGAGAGTTGTACCACAAAGCTTTAAATAGAACCCACCGGGTTATAAAACTAAATAAAACTATACCCGGGCTGTATTCGGGACCTGTATTGAATGGGTAATTTGGTGGACTGGTCCATAAGCAACCACACTTCTGAACCAGTCCACAGGCGGCATGAACTAAAGCCCTTGTAGGCTGGCGTATGTATACCAATAATGCAATGGAAGGCCAATCACCAGTAAGTGAATGGCATATTCCCTTATATAGCATAATAAGCTCGTATCCGTGTTACATACAATTTATTACTCTACGTACGTAGTTCACTGGAATTGTGTGTGGTATGTAGAGCCGTTTTGAGTATTTCAGTTTAAGTATTCCCAGTTTTGGTAGCACTAGTAATCGAGAAGACTCTCTTGTCATACTTTATGAAGTGACTTTAATCATGTCAGCTCTGGGCTCTCGAGGATCTTTTGAATGTGCTACTCATGCTTTTCCACGTCCATATTTATTATTATGTTATTTTCACAATAATAGCTTGTATATATACTAAACCACTCACTTGATGTTCCTGCCAACGCGTGAGTACTACTATACTACCGTATTATGTATACCGTAGACATAAAATCAAACTTCATGGAGTCAACAAACAGCAATTCTAATGCCTTTGCTTTGGTCTCAGTTCAGATACTGATCTCACGGGCAAGTCGATGCTCGTATAACTATGTACTTTACAAGGCTGCATATAGCTATAGACATGTATCTCGCATGTCCGTCCGGTTAGTCGAGGAGAGAGAGTATATTTCAATTTCAGATTGAAAGCAGATTGTGGGTTGGTATGTATTCATGTGTCGGTAGTACCGACGCTACAATGCAGAAGCAGTGCAGTGTTAATTATTCCGACTAGTAAGGCACGCTCTTGATGTCGGTTATAATAAAGATACCAATGGACAACAATTTTCTACCCGGGCTCTACGAGTCCCAGCCGCGCCAGTCTTTAGAACATGTTTTTAATCCAACTTTGTGCAGCCAGTAGTTGCTTTGCCCTCTACTGACAACTGTTCCTGTGATTGCAGAAATTGATATTATGTTTTGAAATTTCAGTTCTATTTTATCTGTAAAGTTGTGCTCTTCTACTTTAACGGATTTAGATTAAAACCCCTATTTTTTTAAAACGGTCCATTACTTAAAAATTGGACCGGTGGACGGTAAAAAGGGAAACAATTTTTGAAGCGCACGCCTACAAGAGCAAAAACTCAGTAGTGCCAGAGGAGCGCTTGAATTTTAACACTGAAATAACCTACTTACGCAAATCCTCACTATCTTACATGCACGTTCGAAAGAAAATATAAGAACATTATTGTACAAGAAAATCCGGAAGGGTAGCTCCCGCTTTAGTAGTCTTAAACTTGGAAAAAATGTGCGTACTTTATCCTACATTAATTCCAACTCCATTTACGTGCTAAGCCCTCAGATATTTTTATCTTTTAATTAACTAATTTTAATGCTAGCGTAAACTCGCTCGTGCACAGGGTAGGAGGATGGATCGTGAGTAGATTAGCCAAATAAAAACTCGGAATAAATAATCAAATAAATATTGCAATTTCCTCTGTAACTCGATCCAAAAGCTCAAAAATAGAAAACACGACTTTCTGTGGGCATACTTAAACATGACTTTGATAGATGTGTGGACATGACTTTGGTTCCGATTCGTTTGGAATTCGCACGTAATCAAGACTGAAAAACAGCCATTGACATTAGAGAAGGTGAAACGTTCTAATTTCACCTTCACCTACACAATTCTATGTATGACTGCACTGCATTGCCTGCCCTGGCTTTGGGTTTGTTCTTTTGTTAAATGTTGAAATCGACAAGTACATACCTCGGTATTGTTTGTACTTCTGAGAATTTTAAATTTATTATTATTGTGCCATTCGACAGTACAATAGGGAAAAAATTATCTCGGTTTATCTCTGGATTAATAAAATTACAAAAGACTGCTCACTTTAACGCGCTGAGTTGAGATGCACCACCCTTTTAAAAATAAAACTAAAACAAGAAAGCCTACAGCCATCTACATAGCAGCTCTAAATGAGAAAGTAAGGTCGACCAGACTAAGGCAACCGACATTATTCGTTTTTTGCCGTTTTGAAGGGAAGGCTCGGTAGAAGCAGTATGTTGCTTCTTGACTGAATTGAATTATTTTAAAATTAACTCAGCGCTGCGCGGCTGTATGTATGTACGTTGACCGGTATTCGTCTTGCCATATCAAATGTAATAAACCCTATACATGTCATAATTCTACAAAGTAATGCTTACACTTATAATTTACTTCTGCTTAAATGCGTAAGCTGCATCAAACCGGCAACTACATACATAACTCACCGGTGCAGTGAATCTGTTACGTTCACTAGAATTCCTTATTAATATTATACAGTGAATTATATTATAATGGAAAGTGGCGGAGGTAGTAACTTAAAGCAGGAGAGGAACTACATGGATAGTTTCTCCTGACTTTTGACAAGAACATGAGTTCACTTTCAGCTCCAATTTCCTCATTAGCCAATTTCAGTTCAAATTTAAACAAGACAGGAAGTTCATACAATGAAATCAAATCAATACACTTGTGGAAACACTTAATATGCATGAGGTATATCTAGTACAGATACATACCAATACTCGCAATGGCGCCATGTATCCTTTCCTTGCTACATACATAAGTAGCATAGGTATAACTAGCTAAATGGGCGGAAACTGAGTCACTGATTCCATTAGAAAATCAGAACTTACTTTGTCTAACAGTAATATGGAGAGATTCGGTAAAGCAGTACTTCGCACTACAGTGCAGTACTAATACTACAGCTATGTAGTGCTTTGCGAACATTTCAAAATTGCCAAATTGATTAAAAAACACTTTTCATAACTGTAATTTTTCAAGAATCCTCGTTTGAAACATTATTTTTCGAAACTGACGGATTTTCAAATCGTGCTCTCAAAGATATCTGCTGGATGCGCCACCGACTCCTGGACCATCATGTTTTCCTTTTCATCAGTGTAGGTATTATACCTAGGTATGTGGTATTTGTTTAAGTGTATATATATACATTGCTAATATTTGCTACTTTGAAGTTGGTTGGAAAGAGAGCAGACATAAAAGGTGAAAGAGAGCTCAAAATCAGAGTCAAAATGACGGTGAGAAGTTTGAGCAGGGCAAAGGCACTCCACTTTCCGCTAGCCGTTGCTTACACTTTCCCTACGATTAGCATTCGAGCACTAAATGTTTAAATAGCAGTGTGTTTTCAAGTGAGGCCAAACCACCACTTAAATCCCAACCGAAAATCCGAGCCAACGAGAATGCACAGCCTGAGATTCTTTCTTTTAAATTTCCATGCATTTATAATGTGGCGGGGATGTTAGTTCTGTTAGTGAAAACTGGTTTTGGCTCCCATCACGACTTATCCCACCATAATGAACCACCAAAGGTGAAAGGCTTTCCTCGCACCGTATAACCTCATACCTAAATAAAGCTAATAAATAAGTAAATACATAAAGGTTTTTCAAAAAAACGAAACAAAAAAAAACTATACGCTCGGAGTGCCACGTTAATAGTTAATAATTTCTGAGGGGAGATTACACATATTGTTACCTTGCGGAAGTCTGGCTGGAGGACCATGTGAGGGAAGTCTTTGTTGGCGGCACTGGGCGCCGTCCCGCCAACTCGACCCACCGCCCCGCCAGAAGGCTGAAGCGTCGAGGCAAGTTGGCCAAGTTGGAGTCGTCTTGGACTTGCAGCTGGCTCTGCGTTCGGTGGAATGTCCCTACCTTGATCCTGCAAAAGCATTTGTTCAAAATTTAATTACATTTTTCAATAAGTATTATCTTCATTTCTTTTTGCAATTGAGTATAATTACACATTTAATTACTTTACAACATTAATAGCAACATCAACCGTACAACATATTTCCTCATTTTATTTCACGCTATCGTTTTTATACTGTTGAAGCTGAACTTTGACCTCCAAATTTTAACCTGAACCATACTCTAGTTCTACGTCGTAGCCTAGTCTAGAACCAATACAACAGCAGGAAAATTAATTAACAATTAATTCAAGTTTTTCAGCGAAAAGAGGGATGAAATGCATTGGATAAACTGCCTAGTATAAATGAGCCCGTCAATTCTTCGTGTAAATTGGAATAAAAAATGGTCTGGCGTACATTGAACTGCATTGAAGACTTTGGAAGTTGTGAAGTGAAATTGGAATTGAAATTGGAAGGGGAAGACGCAGCCCAAGACCAGCACACTAGGAAACTATCAATACTTACACTTATACGCTAGTTTATTTAAGACTAGCAACTATCGATTTATCGATCAGACGTAACAGCAGCATCAGCAGCAGCAGTAGCAACAGAGGTGCACCACAATGTTAGCTTCCCTTTTTTTCTATTCAGTCGTCTTTCTTCCTATTATGGAATTCCTAAGTCAACACGGAGGAAAGTTAGGCATGCATGCACCCAGTCATTACCATGGATGAACCTGTACACCTCTACCACTGGGACTCGACTACACTGTAATCTTAATTAGGCAAAAAAAACTTTTCTTTTTCTTCCGTATTATTAGCGATACTACTATGTACCACCGGTACACTGTCAGCCATGCCTTGCTGAACTTCACATGTCAATTGTCCACCTATTTATAGAATCAGTCTTGTGGACAGTATGCACACTCCACATTTTGAGATTTTCTTACAACACTCAATACTGTGCATCTGTCAATGTAAATCAACCCAAACCCAAGCACGGTAATTAATGTAATTTATTATGACTTCTAGAAATATTTTACAAGCGTATTGCAATGTTTCGACACGACTTGTTTAAGGAAACTGGCAATTTTTTTTAAATCACAAAATTGGTAAATAATTTCAGGTACATGGAAAATTCATACACCAAGTTTGGTAAGCACACGATCCGAAAATTTTGGAGTGTACCACAATTAGAAGACTAAAGGCGAATTTTAAGGACTCAAAGTTGACCCAGTTACAGATTACAAAAGGCAAAACGAAATTGGTTCGTTACTGATGGAGTGAGAAAAAAAACTATTTTTTCAAGACTTGACTAGGCTAGCGAAAGGGCTAGAAAAGAATGACAAGACTAGCCACGATTTTCCCCATTTTAAGGGGTAAGCTAACTAGACTAGAACAGGGTGGCTTTTGTGCTGACTAGACTAAATTAGAGTCAGGTCTCGAAAAATGTGAGACTAGATTAGACAAGCTGCCTTTGATCTTGATCGTGACTAGACTTGACAATTTTGGGCAGCTTTAGCTGCCGGAAACTAAATGGAGCCATATTTTTGAACTTCGCGGTAAGTCTTCCATCTTGATCTCAAGTTTGAAAGATAAACATGAAGAAAATAAACAAGATTACAGTAAAGAAGGTTCCTTCTTTACCAATAAGAAGTCCACCAAATAACCAGTTGGAATTTAGGAACAAAATATGAGAGTTTAGCAGAAGCAGAAGAGGACGCAGCCCTTTTTTTGTAACACGTAGGTACTTTAGTTTGAAAACATCTACTTAATTAATCGGTAAAACCATATCCATTTTTAATTTAGTGGGCAAAAGTTAAAAAAGTTTTAAATAATGAACTGGTAAATATAATGCCACTTGAAGCCAATTTAATTGTCTAGGCAAAACAAGTAAAATTGTGGGCAAAAAGAGTTTTATTCTCTTAAAATCCCTTGATCTTCATCAATACGTGGATGCCTAGTTTTATAGAGCTCCGAACGCTAGTGCCTCTCCTGATTTCCTATCCAATTGTATAAAATATTGTAAAAGGCTGACGTTTCCCTAATGAGATTAATAACTAATGAAAACTTGTGCAAGAAATTCAGACTGCAAAAAATGAGTAATCGAAAGCGTATAATTAGAATGTCAGTTAACTTGTCCCTTGTGAGTTGCTGACATTAATTTGAGGATAGTTGAGTGGAGAATGAAAAATATTCGGAGGCAGGCGAGAGGAAAGCCATAATTTTTAAATAATGCCATTCTTTACACAGGTCAGCTCATAAATTACACACTAACAACTCACAAGCTAAGTTGGATCGTCCATATATTACGTGTCTACACGCCAGATAAGGAAGGGGGAGGGGTAAGTTGTACCAATGGTAAAATCCTCTTCATTTCAGAAGGGGGAGGCGTTTAATTTGAAAATCTGAATACAATTTATGGATAATCCCCTTATTTTTAA
The DNA here is from genome assembly GCA_034695205.1 of Dicyrtoma fusca. NCBI lineage: Eukaryota > Metazoa > Arthropoda > Collembola > Symphypleona > Dicyrtomidae > Dicyrtoma > Dicyrtoma fusca. The sequence continues at coordinate 11,957 of JAQFZC010001020.1, read as the reverse complement.
AAATAACAAAGAGAGAGAAAACTGCAACTGCGGCTGCACTGCAATCCCAGTCCCATTCATTTGTTTCGTCTTTCTTCTATGTAGCCATAAAGTTTCTTCTTCAAAAAGACGCAAAGTGAGTTTTTACTTTATTGGACAGGTAGTACCTTTTAAAGAAGGGTCGTTTTGCCCCTTCAGGATTGAAATGCGGGATTCAAGAGGACAGGCCCCTTCCTCGTGAGTATACTGAGGCGAAGAGAAAGAGGAAGAGAGCAAATATTGATTTTTAGTCTTTACTTTCGTATCTACGACTCCACACTCTTGCATACACTCTTTCATATTAACATTGAACATTTCACAATTCTACGGCAGCTATTTTTCTTCTTTTTCAGAGTGTGTATTAGATTAGCTGTAGATATTAGCCTGTCGTAGGCGGAATGTATGCATGACCCCTCCCTTAGCTACGATAAAACTAGACTAACTGCCCCTAAGTCTATTAGCTCCTATGCAATTTTAACGCGTCTCTTATCAAATTCGGATTTACACATGCAACTACTCTAATGAGAATGACACTGATACATTTTCGTGCCAACTTCTAGTCAACACTAAAGCAATTATTATCATTTGCGTAACTAATATTTAAGAACCACTGCGGGTCTTCTATTGCTCACTGGAGCTTACTCAGTTTAAGGGTTTCAACCTTTAAATCTTGACTGTGGTAGGCATTTTTGTAATTTGAAAAGTTGTTACCAATGAATTTTCTACGCTGAAAACGTGTTTTCGTAAAATCCGATGGGATTATTTACGAGCGTAGTTTATTCTAGAAAAAAGGGATTTTTCTTCCAATTTTCCTGCAGATGTAAAACAGGGCCTACACCAATTTCAGGACAAGCTTTCAGGGTTACGCAATCATAGATTACCTGCATTAAATGCTGACCTACTACGTACGCCTTATCGCAAAATTAACAGTAAAAAACTACACATTTTCATAAATGTAACGCGCCTGCATACAATGCCTTGCACGTGTAAATAATGGTGGTAGAACTCATGAGCAAATGCAATGGGCTATGTATATGCTTACAACTCCCACGTCATCTAATTAATGTATTCTTTTGAAAACAACAGCGCTGTAATCTACATTGCAGGGCATTTCCATCAAAGGCTTAAAAGTTTATAATAGAATGCCTTCGCTATTCTATTTAAAGACACGGACAAAAGTGGAAGCAAAGACAAGGGTAACAAAAAGCGTGTTAAAATGCTAATAGAAAGCAGAAAGTAAAACAAAAGAGGAAAATGAATATACACAGGTATTATACAATTATACACGAGCAGAAAGAGTTGGAAGTACAAGTAACAGACAAAGTTAAGGTTAAAAATACAGTAATAGCTGAGCTATAGGAAGGTACATAAGTTCTATACAGTTAAATGATGTTAATACTATTTTGATTTTATTTTGGTTACTTTTTTCGCATTTTTGCTGGTACGAAAACGAGAGAAGAAACAAACACCGGAGCCGCACTGTGACTTGGGTAAATCGTACGTTTCACACATTCATCCACTTGATTAGACAAGTCTGCCGTCAACCAACGAGAACAAGAAGTGAAGCCTTGGCTGATATAACTTTATTCCCAACCACAACGTCGTAACTGACATTACGAATCACACCAGTTATTCATTTAATTAATTTTACAATTTTTCACAATAATTTTATCCTTAGCTGTATTGCTTCACATTTTATTAAATTGAATTTATTCAGAATCACTTCACTTTGTCGTTCATTTGCAATTTTTCTTAAAATCTTGACAAATTAATTTGTAGTTATCGTAGTGTTCAGTCACACGCACACACCAAAGTTTCATTCAAGATCGATTTTCAATCTGTAGATGTCATACAGATATAAGTTGTAGTAGGAAATTAATGAATGTCTTCTAATATCTGCAGTGATGGTAAGCTACTTGAGCTTTTGGAAATTGAAATTGAGATAATTTGTATTGATTGATTGATTGAGCGGATATGGCTTGTATAGTTAGACATATATATATATATATATATATATATATATAATTACTTGATCGCGGATATATAGGGATAGTACAGTAATTTAATTATCCTTGCCACTATCATATACAATGCATAGGTCGGTATAAGGATAAAGTTCCGAGGGTAATGTTGTTGATCTGGATTATGAAGTAGGCGTATATCTCTCTAGATTTCCGGAAAGAAAGAGATATCCCATTAAGAGTGGGTACACGTAAGGAAATGTAGTATTTTTGGAGGCCTTTAATGGAAATGGATTGAATGATCACTTTGATTTTTCGATCCCCAATCTCTTTTTTCCTCTTCTTCGAGAGATTAACTATAGGGACGCAGAGGCAGAAGTAGAGGAAGAAGAAGAAGAAGAAGAAGAAGTCAGAATCAGAAGCGGAAGAAGCTGTTTATATACAGATAGATGGCTACAGATAGCTACGGGTAGATCCATCAAGTCTAGTCCTATGGCTCTGGTCGTAGATAGAACGATTTAGAAATAGTACAGTCGTATATACATTACTGATCTCTGTGTGTGTGTGTGTGTATTACGTCTGTTTGGAACTATATTGGTAAATTCTTGGAATTCCCTCTCAAGGATAAATCCATGCTTTTTTCACACACTCCCAATTCCGATGAGTGATCATCCTCTGAGAATTCCATAATGGAACGACAAGGCTCACGATTTTCTACCATTATCAGCTCCACCGTGTCCCTTTATATATAGTTATGTGTACTGTACTGTACTACGTACTCCCTACGAATCTCTGATACAACACGGATCCGAAAAAGCCAGTCCAATTGAATTTATTCACATTTATTCATTTTATTGCCGTCCTCCGTCTCACACACATTTACATACATCTTTATTTTTTCATAACGCAGTGGTGTGTGCTCCGTGTCCTTAGAAGCTTCTGTTGCTACACTATTGCACGATCAACGACAGTATACAGTCACAGTCCTTATGGGTACTTTATAGTCAGTACAGCATTTCCTTTCTTGAACAAGTCGACTGCAGCTTCATGATGCTACTGCTACATATTTACATTAAAAAAATTAAATTGTGAATAAAACTATAAAATGGAAATCGAAATAAACAAATGTGAAAGTAAGTCGTGAGTGAGTGATTGATTAGGAATGAGTCAGTAAAGGATACATTTGAATGTGATTGAACCATTATAGTGTGAGAAAGTAAGCTTTGAAAAACGTAGCTGCCGATTTTTAAAAGCAATTTTAAATCAAAATCTGTTTAAAACTTTAATAATTTTGCGTGTACTTTTGATTCAAATTTATAATCGTAAAAATGATTTTGGAATTTCGCCAGTTTGCAGTGTGTATTTCAAAACTTGGGAAACAAAAAATGCATGTCAATCATAAATCAAAGAAATGCATTGTACTGTATGTACACTGTATAATTAATAACCATTTATGTACATAAGCAGCATCGATCCACCGTTCATCAAACGTGGTAATTATATCACTAGCCGGTAGTTGCACGAACTGCTTTTATCCACTTTCCCGTTATTAGATAATTATATACAGAAATACGTAACACAAAAGTGTAATAAATGTATCAAAGACCAAAAAGTTCAAAACAAATTGAATGCATTATTATCATTAATAAATTGTATTATTTACTTGTGTCTTGTGACAGTGTTAAAGGGTACAAATGTGTTAATTTAATTCAGTTCAATCGTGAGCAGCCAAGTGCACCGTTTTTGTTGGGACTTGTCAAGAAAAATTGTATAAATTAAAGACAACAACTTACTTTGGAATTCACACTTGTTTCTGTGTCTGTACGCATAAAATCCTGATTTAGAAATCTGTAAATAATTCACTTAACAAGTCAAAGAACAGCTCAAAATTCCAATTGCAAATGAGGTTGACAGACCGTTCTTTCTTTTAAGCTTTCGCACTTGAACTTCAAATTTTAGTTAAATATCTCTTGTACAATTTTCTACGTTATTGCAATCAACGTGGAAGAATCCAAAAGTTCAAATTTTGAGCTTTGTATATGTTGGCAGTGGTATTTAATTGTTTTGTTTTTTTAAAAGTTGACATTCATATTGATTTTAAAATCTTCACACTCTGTAACACGCACGGGGTCAATAAATACTATAACACACAATAATTCTCTGCATCCTCAAGATGTAGAGAATCCAAATCCAGATGCATTAAACCAATTTATTTTTTATTTTTTCCCCTCTTGTTCGATGCACTTTGGTTTTTGATGATTTTTTCAATGAGATTTTGGTTGTCACTCTTGGCTTTTTTTCTGGTTATTTTTCCTGTGGAAGTAGAGCTGAGCCAAATATTTTGATTTCATGTATCTTCATGTTTATAATAATAATAATTAAATGGACTGGATCGTGCGGTGGTCGGTGATCGGTTGATGAGGATAATGTAAAATTTATTTGAAGAAACTCTGGGCTGAGCTCAGCTTGAACTCACGACAGGAGGCAGTTGGCGTTTGGATGGGTGACTTGCATGGGAGAGAGAAAGAAGAAAGAAGCGGAGGTCTACGGCTGAAGGGAAAGGCGGACTAAAGAATTCAACGAAGGGAGTTTGAGCGGGTAGTATAATGTCTGTATATAGTCGACTATAGACAGCGGGTAGTGGGACTGGAAGCAGTAGCAGAAGGGAAAGGGGCTCGTCATTTGTTACTTCCAACGACTGGTTAACGTGGGACAAACATTTCTCTACGCAGACATTCATAGTTTCTAAAACTGTAATTAAAATGGCTATCCAAAAGCATTTTGCAGACTAAAAATTATACTTTGTCTAGTAGCCAGCTATACTAGCGTTCACATTTATACCAAAAGCAAATCGCGTAGAAAATGGAATAGGTTTGTCGAACTGTACAAATCGCATAATATAATCTCCAAAGAGGGCAAAGTATAGTAACTATAACTATAAGACTCAATTTTCTATGTTTAAATTCTGTTTAATGATAAAAAATAACTTTCTTTCTCTCCAATACACTGGCAGTTCTAGAACGTAGTAAATGAAAGTCCCGGAGAATCAGCGGCGGCGGCGGCGGCTGCAGCTCCAAGCTCTACTATGCCACACATGTAGCCGTAGCGAAGCCATGAGGGATCCGAAAGTGTATAACTGGGGAGTGTGGTTGTAGTTATAGGCATGGGTATAGGAGGGAGAGTGTGTTTGGTTTGGGATATTGTGGAATAAAAGGGAAAACCCGAAAAGCTTGTATTTGAAGAGAAAGGGAAGAGTGCCGGAGGACGGAGAGGAAAAACTCAATAGGGTGAATGTCCCCCTGTTGCCATTCTTTGTCCCTCCGCCGTCAATGGAACGGTATGGATATTACCCGCTTCTTTTCTACCCGCCAATCCGGCAATCTAACCATTCAACTATCATGTAATGCATCTCTCAATGAGTAGGACTGCTGCCCCATCCCCATCTACACCCAACACAACACACACTTCCTCGCACTCCAGTCCGCTAGATATGTATACCTATAGCGGATATATGCATATAGCTAAGACCTGTACAGTCGCAATCTTACAATCTACATGCATCAATGACCACAATGCATTTTCCCTTCGCCTTTATTCCTTTCCCTTCTCTTTCTCTCTCTCACTCCATCTCACTCCAACTTCTCCATCCCCAGAACAAATGGGCTTTCCAATTATTACGTCACGGGTATACGGCCAAGGCTCTTTGGTGGACATACATCATGCTTATTATTAATTAATATAAGATGCGGCCATGGTTATGAGAATTATTCGATATAATTGGCTGCATTGCATTGGCCTTTGTCTATTTTGTAAGACCAGGAGATTTGGAGTTCCTTCCAAATCTCCACGATCACGCGGTTGTTGACTTTTGATCTGTGAACGTTAATTTTGCTTTAATGAATAAAATATTAACTTTTTTATTTTGAATTTATACAATAATCAGACTAGACTCAGACTTCCAATCTGATTACAATACAGACTGGAGGTCTTACAATGCCAGAAGAATCTTCTTCGGATTTTTCCAAAAGAAACATGAAATCATGAAACATCAATATTTTTGCTTACGCCTTCTTAGTTCGACCCATAGTCATGAAATAGCTCCTCTATTTTACAAGCTGCTGAAGATATTAATTACCTACTTAGCACTTCGTCGATCAAATCTCCATGTTTTATAATTACTATTCGTAAGAAGTACCTACCATTTTTAGCATTTGCTTTTTCCGCTTGCCAGCTGTATATTCACAGGATGTAATATTGTAAGACCCCTTGAGGCAAGGGAGGAAAGAACCTTGTCGTTTCTCTCGTTCACTCACTCGCTATATTTCGTACTATTTCCCGTTTCCAGTTCCAGTCAAATCTATTTCTCATAGTAATGCAGAAAGAGCGGGATGCTTAAATTTTAAAGTCTATTTACCTCCTCTTCTCCCTATTTAATTTACTATTTAGTTGCCCGCTATTATTTTGTAGGAAGTACATAGGTACTTTGCTCACGGGCACAGTCTGCGATCCAGCAAGTATGTTAGGAACGTATTAATCTCATACACGATGTTAGTAGTACAGGATGTACTGGCTACGTGAGATTCACAGAACTGAATTCAAAATTATTTAAAAAATAACTGAATCGAAATTATTTTCGTTTCTAAAATGCTAAAATCATTTTTTTTATAAAAAGCACTAAATTATATTTCGCCATGAATTTTTTGCTTCCTTAGGTTTGAATTGACAACCACAGGAACCACAAAAACAGTTACAGTTAGAGGATAGAGTGAGCTGAGCATTGTTTTTTTCTTCTTCTATGTGCTACAGACAGACTTCCCGCATCAGTGCGACCAATGCAATGTATCATCTGTCCTGACACAGACTTCACTGTCCATGGCAAAGTGTAGACACCAAAACACTTGAACAAAATAGAAAATAAAGCGAGTTCACAGAGCAAAATCCAGTACCGTAAATCTCTACTGAGAACGTGATGCAATAAATTAAATTAGACTAGTGGATTTACATAGTTGACTGATTTTAAAGACTGCAATGAATTTGATCCTAAGAATTTGTTGAATTCAAATCAACATTTTCAGTTTCAGTTTGCTTTATTTTAGAGTTATTCAGTGCATAAAGATGGTCCTATAAACTACAATGATAACAAAAATAATAAAATGCTAAATTCTAAAATAAATGTTTTTAAAGAAACTGACATTTTTCGAAAAGCTTTTATAGAATTTGACGTTTTAGAAAATTTTATTTTAGAAAAATATTCGTGTTGCAAATATTGAAATAGTAGTAGTGCCCGGTCCGGGTAGCCACTAGGAGGTTCACGGTGTATACTATCCCCCTTATAGTTACTTTTATAGTAGTTACTTATGTCGATACATAAGTTTGCATTGGTTCATTATGTACGTAGTGAAGGGGAAACGACGGGAAGAAAAGGGAAAGCGCTAAGCAGCAAGTTGAGAGTGAGTGTACAAGCAACTTGACAATATGTGTACACAAATAAATAACACGACATGAAGCATATCGTCTGTTAAGAGGCAAAATGATGCATATCCACGAACTCTTACATGGAAAGTGGTGCACATCCAATACATAATGTGCATCACTCTGCTTGTATTATCCATTTCCCCTTTACTCCTGTTTGAAGGTAACATTTTGCCTCTTAACCGACGATTTATAGAATGGTGGAGGAGGAAAGTGAGCGAAACTAACATAACATAACATGAACTGTCGGGAACATATATCATAAACTCATGGCTACATACTTATACGTATAAGCTACGTATACCCCTTCAAAAGTCCCGTGTCCCACACAGTCCCACGTCCCACACTGTCCCAAAAGACAAGCTGACGGAAAAACAGACAACACAAATACGTACACATCGTTTCTTAAGAAGCAAAACCAGCCTCAGTCACACCACTACCATCCATACAACGGCATAAAATGTAACTATTGACAGCATCTCTAAAACAATGCATATTTTGGGGTTTCCAAGTTTTGAATTGAGGTTTAGAAGATGGACTAATTCCTTTGCCTTAAAATGTAGAAAACTGCCCTTTTGCTTCTTCAGCTTGAGTGACAAATACATAGCTGAGAGGCTTAAAGCCGAGGCGTAGTAATAATGCAGAGTGTAAAATCGACAAAATCAATAGAAATCAAAAACGGAAACCGACCGCAAGGCGAGGGTGACATGATTTTCCTCTTCCTGTATTTGTCGCTTCCAAACTAACCTTAACAACTATTGAAACCATAAGAGACATCCACCATAACTCCTGGCATGCATGCACACTATATCTGTACGAGATATACCTCTATACTAGGATGCCTATAGCCATATAGCGATGGGCGCATTTGCATCCCAGCAGAAGGAAATCACTCACACACACACATCGCCTCTTGTCTTCACTCTCAAATCTTTTCAACTTTATAACACTTTAATAAATACTTTCAACCGAAAAACCATAAATTTCCCTTTGCGATTCCATATTTCGAGTCTATCTACGCGTGCAAGGGGGTCTATACTTTATGAAATGGGATAGAGAGATACACAACTGCATTGTTCACCATTTAATATAATATGTGTCAGCAAGTTTGACTTCAGAATTCACAGCCAGAGCCAGTGCATGTATTTATGGACTGGATTGAATGAATGGGTAGATTATTTCCACTCCAGATCATAAAGGGAATGATGTGACTTGAGAGATGAAAAAACGTAATAGCATAAAGGTACATACGTCGCGTTCCCTGAGATCTTGAATGGGTTTAATCATTTTGAATAATGTAGAATTGGCGTAATTATTGCAAAAGTTACGCGTACTAAGTTTAACAAATGCAAAGATGGAGAATTGGTCATTTACAATACGTTTAAAAATACACGCAGTAACATTTGCATGTTTCTTCAGGATGTAAAACGCACTATTTGCATTTTTTTAAAAACAAAAAAGGGCTACAAGTTTAATTTTATCATTCATCTGACGTACAGATAGGCTTGAGATGAGTTAATTCGTTTTTGAAGGCGCACCCATGCATCTTAACCTGTCCTAAGAACTCTGTGAAAACAGAAAGAGAGAAATTCCACTTCTTCTTATTCTTAGAAGAATCAAAGTTTGGATTTTTGGAATTAAAAAAAAATGAGAAAGTTGCTAAAGTTGTACTTTTGTTTGCCATGAGCCATTTGACCTGAAGCTACAGTCTCCCATGGCGTCCAGCCCTTTCCCGTCCTATTCATTTCAAGCACGCAAAGAATACGGAATAGCAATACACTTTCCAAACATTTGAAACACACAAAATAAATAAAATTAAACGAAATAAATTCCAAGCCTGACTTTCCCCTCTTTTCCTTTCTTCCTTGTTTCGTACTCATGTCCTTCTGCTTGGCTTAGTCTCACTCGGCCAAGACTAACAAGTAGATACTCAACGAGCAAAAATATATTCTCGGCTCTTTTGTTACGCTTACTTTCTCTCTACTCATTTTTTAAGCTGGGCTATGCTACACTGGATGGACTGGTGGACACGTTCATAAATGACGTTGGAACTATTAGGCACATTTCTACCGAGTAAGTTCGCCCTGGGCTCTCAGTGAAGGCTTCCAATCCCTTCCTTTATGGTTTACAAACGTAATTAATGGACGCCCCATAGTCGCCCTGCTGTGTGCTCTGCTGTTGTTCACTTTATTTTTTGGCATTGGCTCCCTTGGACTGTTGGACATGGCATTGTTGGGGGCAGTGATGGCAGGAACTTCAAGTCTCGCACCGTAAGCACGATGTAATGTAATGTAATACCACTGTTTGTATTACCGAACGTGCGTGCCTATCGCTTTCCTCTCCAGTCCTCCAACACATGCTTTTGCACTGAAGGGAAAGGAGGAAGGATGCTTCCCAAACCATCATCCAGCCAAACGCCAGTATACAGTACACCATTACTTACGTTTTGCGATCAGTGTGCGTGTACATGCATAAATTCCTATACTACTACATACTACGATCACCGTGGAATGTTTATCTCCGATTAGTGAAGACCCTTCAAAAATAGAGAAATATTTTTATGTTGTAGAAAGGCGAGTTTTAAACAACCGTTTTTGTAGGAATCTGAATTTGTTTAGAAAAGCCTTTTTTAATAGAAATAGTCATTTAAATAATGTGTATATACAAAACGCTCGTTTTAGTAACGTATTTTTGTAGAAATACCTAGTCGTTTAAGAAAATTCTTTCTTTAGGAATCTATAACTGAAATTCTTTTTATAATTCAACATATCAACACATGACTCAATCCAAAAACTGTAAAACTTGAAAAGTGTTCAGCTGTGAAGGTACATCTTTTTAAGATCCCTTATATGTACATACAAGGGCCAGCATGTCCAGGACTGTTTCTTCCCGATAGAAAGTGTGAAAGACTAACCTTCGTTTGACAGTACTTCCGAGCCCATATGTAGATAAAGAATAGATTAGATGTAGTTAAATGAAGGAAGAAGAGGAACAAGTTAAGAAGTGCTCACTCCTGCATGCTTTCCCTTGGCCAGTATGCCCAGGACCAAGGACGAAACTCTAGCACACCACACCATAGGATCTCGTGTACACAAGCCTGCTGATGAGATCGTATGGAAGCTATCTAATACCCCCATACAGTCATAAAGTATATCTCCGTATACCTACCTTCACCCATAGTCCACCAGACTCGAGACTAGGAAGCTATACTGTAATCTATAAATGTGCACAGATGGAGAGTGCGAGAGGGACTGGGAAGATTGGAAGTTAGGAAAGTGTTCGGAATAAGAAGGAGCTGGTTGGGCTGGGAGATAGTGAACGTGCTTGGAGTGGCTAATGTGGCGGTGGGTGCAATCCTCGAGGAAATAACCAACGGCTGAGACCAATAAAATGTCCTTTGCTCTTCAAATTATTTCCTCACTTAAGGCTCCATCCTCCAAAAAACTAAAACTAAAAAGAAAACGAAAACTAAACCTCTGTCTCCACACACTCCACTCTCCAGTCCATAGACACCCAACGAATCAAAGAAAAAAAGATATCCTGGGAAGGAAGGGGCGTCCGTGAATGACGTACCGAAATAGAAAAAGGAGAAAGATGAGACAGTCCCCAGTGTAATCACCACCATTCTAATATTAATAGCATTACGGAAGGGAAAGGATTGGAAAATTGGCAGACGTTATGCATGAATGATCCCTTAATAAATGGAAGTAAATGAATGAGAGAAGGACTTCACTTCACTCCACTCAACTTGACATGGCCATGGATTGTTTTCTCCCTTTAAACTTCAACAAGCATTACGTTCAAACACAGGACTTGAAAACAGAGAAAGAGAGGCTGGGTTTGTAGAGAAAGTTGAAGATGACGGCAGGGGAAGATATGTATTTGTCAGCATTTATTCTAAGAGTATTATCGCTAGTAAAGCAAATGCGAATATCTTGAATGAATGCTAGGGTGTTAAAAGTTAAAAATTATTTTTGAAATTTTTGTAATTCTAAACACACTCTTTTAAACAATTTGAAAAATTGAACGTTTTTGTAGTTAAAAAACACAAAATTGTCTATTTTGAAAGTAAGTCTTTCGTAAACTTTCGTTTTTCTTTTGCAGAGGATAAAAGATACCAATTTTTGTTAGCTGACTGATGTGCACATTCAAAAAATTAAAAAACTTTGAACGATTCATCGAAAAGTAGGAACGATAACCAGGCAGGTAGAAAGACAATACAAGTAGCAAAAAAAAGACGAGGAAAGCAAGTGTTGTAAAATGTAATCTAACCCAAAGCTCGTCTTTTTCTCTTTTCCAGGAAGGACCAAGATGGTTATGGAGCTGAAAGTGAAACTGGAAATTGGTTTGGTATGTAGGAAAATTGTCCGGGAACAGGGCCGGACTTTGCAAATATTTCTAGGCAGCAAAATGATTCAAATTTAAAAAGCGGTACAAAAGTAAATATCTCGGTTAATATTTTACAAGATCGTAATATACAGTGAGCGACCTATAGACAATCTAAAT
>JAQFZC010001019.1:0-35741 GCA_034695205.1 Dicyrtoma fusca | reverse complement strand
AAAATTTGGATTTGCGCCTTTCCAAAACAAGGAAAAGCTTGATTTACACTTTTTGAAACATGCAAAACCTGGATTTGAGCCTTTCCAAAACAAGAACAAGCATGATTTACACTTTTTGAAAAACGCAAAATTTGGATTTGCGCCTTTCCAAAACAAGGAAAAGCTTGATTTACACTTTTTGAAACATGCAAAACCTGGATTTGCGCCTTTCCAAAACAAGAACAAGCATGATTTGCACTTTTTGAAAAATACAAAACTTTGATTTTTACCTTTTTAAAAAATATGAATAGTGCCCCACACGTGTGTACTTACATATTACAAAAATAGAAAAATATTTGGTGTCTTTCGAAATGTAAGTAAACACGTCAGTTTGCATCTTAACCCCTCTCACATTGCTATCGGGCAATCTTGGATAAGCGTCAATTTTCTTCGTGAGCAGCCATAGCAAAATCTTGACAATCTCGACAATTAGTTTGAAACTTTTAAACCACAGTATTAGAATTGGCACTGAAGATCTCAAAAGTTCCAATTTCAATCTGCCGTATAATATGTACCGCTTAAGTGTCTATGAAATTGATGGAGCAAAATAATAATTTACCCAAGTAGTTGTTGGACGGCCGACTCTCTCTCACATTAATATTAGTGGCACCCGCTGGAATGAGGAGGATATCATTGTAGCCCACTTGCATATTATTTTGATCGAACAATCCCGTAATTGTATTGCAATTGGACCCATCTCCACCACAAGAACGACATTTATCTTCTCGAGCCGTGGAGCCCAACTTCATGTCACATCCCACCGGCTGTGTATGAGGGAAAGAGACGTCCCATCCAAATCGTACATAAAAACAAATTCACTCTTTACGACGTCTAGTAATTAAATTTGCTCCGAACGCAGCTGGGACATTGTCACATGTCACAATGAATATTCAACAACTACTTTAAGTTTTACATAATCGTCTACAGATACGTATATAGACAAATAGACACGGGACAGTATATCAGCATGAAGAGCCTTCCAAATATGACGTTATAGGATTTTCGCTGAAAAACAGTTTTGAAAAAAGACAAAAACGAAAATAAATCGTGTTTTGAAAAAGAGTAAAAACTTAATCAGAAGCATTTTAAAAAAATGTGAAAATATACATATTTACACTTTTAGAAAGACCGCAAAAGCATTAAATTAACATTTTCAAAAATTACGAAAATAGATTTAAACGTTTTGAAAGAGTGCAAAACATACTAAAACTTTTTAAAAATTACACAAACAGATTTAAACGTTTTGAAACAGTGTAAAACATCCCATTACAACTTTTTAAAATGTACATATTCGAAAAGCCTATCACGTCATAGTTGAATGGCCCCTAAAGATTCATATCTTATTTCTGTGTACGTATCTTCATAGACAGAACGAGCGAACCTCTTCCTTCACATCAACTTTATTTTGATCCGACAAAGTACTCTCAGTTTATGCTCACCTGACATCTCCCATCTACACAAATATCATGTTTTTCGTCATCACATCTTGTTCCATCTGTAACCTTCCTCTTGTGTCGATAATAAAATCTCTCTCCGCGTGGCATGCAATTCAGCTCACATTTATTCGGGGCTTTTGTATAAGGAATCCACCTGCATTGATTTTAAATTGACTCACTGAATCACCCAACATTACATAAAGGTACATATTTTATATAGTAAGCTTCCCCCACTTCCTTCCATCTATATTTTATGGTCATACAGGCTACAGGCAACACAGTTTGTTTCCGCTTTTCAAATCATCATCACTATGGGCTACAGTTCTACAGTTGTACAGTTCTACACATTATACAAACGTCAATCCCTAATGGAAGTCATAACTTGAAATTGCAGCTATAAGACACACTAAAATTACCAAGCTTGACAATTAGGGACGTGATCGTTACTATTTCCTAAGCTTATACTCCACTCCAGGATAATAATCATAAGCATTTACCATTTACCATGTACGCAGAGCACTTCCAAACTCCCAACCCAAAACAAGGCAGAATCAGTACAATAGTATAATAGTAGTACAAATAAAGCAGAAAGCAATGCACTGAAGCACTCCAATAAGTAAGAAGAAGATGCCCATCCATTTTTACGCATATTATTATTCTCGTGTATGTATGAATGGTTGTAATGAAAATATTTTTTCAAGCCATATAAGTCTTACGAAAAGCACACACAAGATATGTATTCTGTAGCAGCACCAGATTACGTATCTGTAAGTCTATTGTTAATTTTAACGGCAGTCAATTTCATATTTTATAGACGAGTTCACACTGGAAGTTAGGCAGGCAATACAAAGCTTATATTTCCTACGGCAATAGCACAGCATTAATTCTGTAGTACACACAACTTGTTAGTCGTCAGTTCGTCTACACTGATAGTGCAAAGAGAGCTGTCAACTCTGACAAGGTTGACGAAAGGATAAGAAAAATAATAGTCAGCCAGCCTATTCAATGTTACTACGTTACACTTGTCTCAGTCAAAGCCAGGATGACAGGACTGGGTTTCCTTTATTTCTCCATAAAACTTACTCATATTTTCTGCCTTCAAAAGGAAGCTCATTAAATTGGGAACATTGCTCAGCCCGGAAATCTCCAGCACCCGGAGGACAGTCCTGTAAATCACAAACCAGACGCACAGCATGAATTCCAATGTTTTTCTGGGGTGTAGTTAGGGGATTTGCTTTAAAGATGCATTTGAACATGCTACATAGTTTCTACTTTAATAAAGTCCATACAATGCATTCCTATATGATCTACTAACCAACACCGTAAACCGTAAGAATAGACAGATGCATAGACACATATCTTGTCAGCATCGCCTTTTTAGTTCAAAGGTTATGCAAACAATAATATCTGTAAAATTTGTAACGTTGAAATTATGATAATTTTGCACCCTTGCATTTCCTAGCACAATCACTAGCGGGCTGTCAGAGCGGAAACAAAATCCTCGTAAGTCATGAAACAAACATTCAAATTGTATGGACTTGTTAGCATGTAATGATGTGCCTCGGTAAAATAATAAATGAAACTATGAAGCTATGGAACTAGTGGTAATAACTGTGGATAGAAAGTGGAGGCGGGGACGTACGTGTATGTTACAGGAGAAGTAGCGGGCAGAGGCTCCGGTGCAGGAAGAAGTCCCATCAGGCCTAAGGAAATTTCAGACGGTCGGAAATATTAAAAACAATTAACAGAATACCATTTAATGCATTATTGGGCTGGAAGAGACATTTTTTGTACAAATAAGGGATATCGTTGCTTAAGATGTAAAATGACGCATAGCCTTAAAATATAAACAAAGACAAAATACTTTTTCATTTTTGTAACGTGTAAATAAACACAGGGAGGTATTCACATTTTTTGAAAGGGCTAAATCGAGGTTTTGAGTGTTTTGGAAAAGTGTCAATCGAGGTTTTGCATGTTTTAAAAAAGTGTCAATTGAGGTTTTGCGTGTTTTGGAAAAGTGTCAATCGAGGTTTTGCTTGTTTTTAAAAAGTGTGAATTGAGGTTTTGCGTGCTTCAAAACAGTGTAAATCGCCATTTTTCAAGCTACGAAAAAGCGTAAATTGACCTTTTGCAATCTTCGAAAAAGTGTAAATTAAGGTTTTGACTGCTTTAAAAAAAGGTAAATCGGCATTTTTCCTTCTTTGAACAAGTGTAAATTGACGTTTAGCATGCTTCAAAAAAGTGTAAATTGAGGTTTTGACTGCTTCAAAAAAGTGTAGGTAAATTATCGTTTTCCATGCTACGAAAAGGTGAAAATTGACGCTTTGCATGCTTCGAAAAAGTGTAAACTGACGTTATGGATGCTTCGAAAAAGTGTAAATTGAGGCTTTTACTGCTTCACAAAGAGCCAAACGAGGTTTTGCATGTTGTGGAAAGTGTACATTGAGAGTTTGCATGTTTTGGAAAGTGCAAAATTTAGTTTTTACACTACTAAAGATCCCAAATTCAATTTATAGTACGTACATATGGTAAGAAATATGAAAAAATATTGGGCCCTTGTTGAGGCTTCATGAATACGCGTCTTTTATCATCTTAAGCACCGCTATACGGATTCTCCTGATTGACACATAGGAAATTAGGAATTTAAAAATATTATACAAATGAACTAGTAAGTTGATATGGTTGAGAGTATCAAAGCGGCTTGCCTTCGATCCCTGCACTGTCGCTCTTGAGTAGAGACGCCGACACCACAGGATCTTGAGCACTCCGTGGGTCTTGACCATTCCTCCCAAGGACCAGATTCTTCCTCCGTTTGACCCTGCTCGTCCAGCACATAACTCTCAGGGTACGTATCTTGTCTCCTACTCTCCTCGTCGTGATACCCATAATGTGAAGGATATCCTCCATGTTGTCTTTTCGTACGAATTGATTTTACTAGAGTGTTACTTCTATTCTCACCATGATGATGCCTATGTCTACTACTAAAAGCCTGAAACAAAAATTCAAAAAAAAACATCATCATCATCATAATCACCAGCACCATCAATAACAAAATGATTACCATAAAATATTCGAAATTTTGTCACACAGTTTCTGCAACATATTTCGAGCACAAATTCTACATACCTAAACTGGCGAAATGATATATCACTTCAACTAAAATAGTTCCAAAAACGGTTGAACACACACACATCCCCTCTAACTTTTACAGTGCTCAGCAATAGATTATATGCACTACAGTGGTTATAGAATCGGTTAACCTTTTTAGAACGGTAATATAATAATTACCTACCTAGTTTTGAATGTTTTGGAAAACGGTAATTTAAAGTTTTGACCATTTTGAAAACGGTAATTTCTAGTTTTTTGAACTTATGAAAGTTTTATTTACTAGTTTTGATCTTTTTGAAAAAGTATTATTTACTAGTTTTGATCTTTTTGAAAAAGTGTTATTTACTAGTTTTGACCGTTTTGAAAAAGTGCTATTTCCTAGTTTTGATCTTTTTGAAAAAGTGTTATTTACTAGTTTTGACCGTTTTGAAAAGGTGTTATTTACTAGTTTTGATCTTTTTGAAAAAGTGTTATTTACTAGTTTTGATCTTTTTGAAAAAGTGTTATTTACTAGTTTTGACCGTTTTGGAAAAGCTAATTTATAGAATTAAAAACTTTTGTAGAGTATTCTTTCCAAGGTTCCCCAGTTCCTAATAGGTTAAGGGGCAATAACGAACTGGCTCTTTGTAGTGGACATTTATCTAAATTATGAGGGACAGAGCCGCACAACCCCACCATAATAAATGAGAGTTAAGGGTACAGAAACAGAAAGAGAAACAAGAATGAAAATCTCTACGCAATGTTACACTGAAATTGGGACCGACGCACCGACGGCTCATTCATAGGCCTATCTAAGGGAAAATCTTTTTCCTTTAACGAGCTTACAGCACACAGTGACGACGTGGCTCAACCAAATACCCATGAAGATGGACCAAATAAGCCTCAACAGCTTAACAATTATGTAATAATCAAATCTATATACATATCTGTATGCACATAGGCAGTTTAATCTGCGGATCAAGGCTCCCAAATTTTTTCAGGATTTAAGTCATGATTTTATCATCTGTGACAGCCGTCTGGGTGTCTACACTTCCTTGAATTCTAGCACTTTCAAAATCTATGCATAGAAGACGCAATTATCGCTGGTGTACATGCAATACGGCCACCGTTGAAAGTCCAGTCAGAAAACGCTGGAATGTGGTAAAATGTATGAAAACATCGTCGGTGGAAATGCAATGTGACCAAAGTCCATCCATTTTAGAGTCTTAACCTATGTATTCTCAACTGGGAAACCATGGAAAGAATGCTTTTCAAAAGTGCTTTTGCTAGTAATTAACTTTTTCAAAACGGTCGAAACTAAAAGTAACGTTTTCAAAAGCATTCAAACCCAGTAACGAAGACTTTCAAAACGGTCAAAACAATAAATTAAGATTTTCAAAAAGATACAAAACAAGAAAATAACACTTTCAAAAAGGTCACAACAAGAAAATAAGAAAATAACATTTTTAAAAAGATGTAAAACAAGAAATTAACTTTTTCAAAAAGATGTAAAACAAGAAATTAGCTTTTTCAAAAAGATGTAAAATAAGAAATTAGCACTTTCAAAAACGTCAAAACAATATTAAAGCTTTCAGAAAGTCGAAACCAAGAAATAACTAACGCTTTCAAAAACATGTACAACTACATATACCGAGCACCGTTTCGAAAAGGTTAAGAAATGGAAATGGACAACTGGATGGACTATGGCCAAATGGCGTTCAAACAGATGCTATGTAAAATAAATACAAAATTGTACTCATCACTACATCCGCACAGTTTGACGGCGTAGACAAAAGAGATGAGTGGTTGAGGGTTCGCTTGGAAATTACACCTTTAATGGAAGGGCCATATAACAATGATAAGTACGAGTGGACAGCTACGGTCAATACCAATTACGTTGAGTCAGAATATTTTCCCTGTCCTGCGGTGTTTAAAAACTACACATGATTCAAAGAGTACTCGAAAATCTCCGCCTCTCTCTCTCTCTCTCGTTCTCTTTGGATCACTCCGTTAAATGAATGTGAGGGTCGAGGTTTTTCCTCAATTTACGATTTCGCTGGTAGAATCAGACGGAGATTGAAAGGACAGAAGAAGACCTGAGTCTGTGCCTCCACAAAAAGACTTGCAACTAGGGGCCTTTCAATTATCACGGTGTCAGTGAAATGAATTGTTTGAAATGTGTAAATACCATATTTTACAGGCGTTTTTAAAAGGCTTAAATCTATTTTTGCCATTTCTGAAAAGGCTCGTATTACGTTTTAACACTTTTAAAAGGCTTAAATCTATTTTTGCCTGTTTTGAAAAGGCTCCTATTACACTTTTACATTTTTTAAAAGGCTTAAATCTATTTTTTCCTGTTTTGAAAAGGCTCCTATTACGTTTTTACACTTTTTAAAAGGCTGAAATCTATTTTTGCCTTTTCTGAAAAGGCTCGTATTACGCTTTTACACTTTTTCAAAAGCTTAATTTCATTTTTTTGCTTATTTCAAAGATGTTTTCATATTATGTTTAAGACCCTTTCAAAAAGTTTAAATCTATTTTTGCAATTTTTGAAAATACTAATAACTACATTTTTGCTCGTTTGCGCGACCTTATTTTCATTTTTGCCTTATTCCAAAGCTGTTTCCCAACCCAAATCCTATGATAGAATATTTGGAAGGCTCCAAATACAGGTGCAAGCAGGTACAACCAGCTACAATTCGAGTGTATTGTACTCTTTGGTATTGTTCTTTGGAGCTGGGACTGGCACTGGTATTGTGAGACCACATTGTGGATTTAAGTTCAAGTGGGATGGTCATTTTTTCCTTGGGTTTCATAAAATATCTGGATTTCAGAAAATGGTCATCTGCTTTTTCTCAACATTTTTTTTACACGCTGCGAAAGAAACTTTTTTTGTACGGATGCTATAGGAAGATTATTGACAGTACGCAGCTATTACAGATTCGGTCGGATACTGCTTTGGATTTTAGCTTTGTGTCCTTAGTTCATTCACCATGAATACAGTTTGACTAATAAGTTGAGCTTAGTTTGTTAATATAATGAAGAAAAACGAGTGATTTGTTTTATGTACATACATACTTCAAGCCAAGCGTTACATAAAAAAAAGGAAAGGAAATTCAAGTCTTCCATAGAAGAACAAACTGCACTCTTGGTTATTCAATGTAACCAGCTACCTTATTATGAAGTGATGAATATTGCATAGGTACATACTGAAGAACACACAACGAGATTCAATGTTAAGAGTTACTTCTACGGAAGATGACACTATGTACATAGTAAATGAATTCCAAACAAAAAGCTTTTACAGTGTTTTAATTTTGCAAATATGATTCTCGCAATGGTAATGGTATAATGGCAAGTCTTATTTTGTAAGGTAAAATGAGTGCCTTGAACTTTGCGTAGTGGCCTAGGTACCCACGTGTTTATTTAGGGACCTTTCAACTTTACGTATGTGTAAAGTATTGGAAATGACATTCTGAAAATGCGTAAATAGGAGGTTGAACACTTTTTTTGAACACTTTAAAAGGTAGATATTTTGAAGAATTGTTTTTGAAAGTATGAATATCATGTTTTACACTTTTCTAAAACGCCAATCTCCAGTTCTGAGTTTTCTGAACCGGTTCATTTCGTGGTTTCACTCGTTTTGAAAATGTCAATACACCGTTTTCCACTTTTATAAAAAACATATACGGTGGATTGTCGTTTTTGAAAATTGCAAATATACGATGTTGATGTATTACAGTTTTTCAAAATTAATTCTTTTGTTTTGACTTTTTTGAAAGCACTTCCCTGTACAAGCAAAGAACAGTACCAAACCTTCTGGTTTTTTTCTATTTTATTAGCTTGAAAGGTTCGCCTACACAGGATACTAGGAATTTTCAAGATTGAAATCTAAAATGAAAAACTCACTAAAATAACTTTTGTGGAAAGAGCATTCTAAGCATATTAATTCTCAAGAACACTTTATGTCAAAAGCAACTCTGCAGTAAGCAAACCCTCCCATCCTTTAAATACTAATATTTACAAAACATGTATTCAAAACGTTTATTACACGCATTTCGATACGGAAAAACTCCGTTTGTTTTGTACATACTGTAAACAAATATGAAGTAAAAAGTTTAAAGCTCTTGTCTCCGTCTTTGTCGCTGCCCTTGTTTACAAAAGCTGTTTACCGACTTACTGCTTCGGACGCGTGCTTGTCCCCTCAACGTAATTCCTCACCTTCCTCCATATTTTTTCGCGAATATAATAATATTACTTGGATTCTTAAAAGCATTAAATTTGATTTAGTAGCAAACCACTTTTGAATTCCGAGAAATTACGTGTAAATAGTTTTCCCAGCTTCCTGCCGTCTACACAGGATCAACAAACTCATACGGGACAAAACTCGTGCTGGTCGAGTAGCAGCGCATTGGAAAGTTGGCAAAACATTTTCTTTGGTTACGCTATAAAATATATATTTTCGAAAGTGCTAAAACTGCTACTTACATTTTCTTGAAACAGTAAAACTGGTACTTACCCTTTTTCAAAAGTACGAAAACAAGTACATATTGACATTTTTCAAACTAGTAAAACTAGTGTTTTTACCTTTTCAAAACCAGTAAAATGCTATTTACACTTTTAAAACTAGTAAAACTGCTATTTACACTTTTCAAAACTAGTCAAACTGGTGTTTTTACCTTTTCAAAACTAGTACAACTGCTATTTACACTTTTCAAAACTAGTAAAACTGGTGTTTTTACCTTTTCAAAACTAGTCAAACTGCTATTTTTACCTTTTCAAAACTAGTAAAACTGCTACATATTTACACTTTTCAAAACTTGTAAATTTATATTTACACAGTTTCAAAACTTGCAAAAACAATATTTACACCTTTTTAAAACTAGTCAAACTGCTATTTAAACTTTTCAAAACTAGTAAAACTGGTATTTTTACCTTCTCAAAACTAGTCAAACACTCAATTTATACTTTTCAAAACTAGTAAATTGCTATTTTCTATCTTTTCAAAACTAGTAAATTACTATTTTCTATCTTTTCAAAACTAGTAAAACTGCAATTTACGCCTTTTCAAAGCTAGTAAAACTGCTATTTTCACTTTTTAAAATCACAAAGTGACAAATATAACAATCTGGCTGTTGGAAGTTACGCCAAAATGCCATTACGGCGACGCTTGACTTGCGTCATACTTACGCTTTTAAGCAAACATGACTGGACTCAACCAACAATGCCTCTTCTCCTACGATATGTATGTACACCATAACCATCTAATACTATTGACGTTATAGAAGAAGTGGGTGAAGCCATGTCTAAATGTATAATTGAATCAGCAAAATCGATTCTATCATCATCCTTCAAATTATTCTCATGGTTTCTTTGATATTTTTGCAAATAGGGACCCAAGAACTACTTAGTGTTAGCTGTTCCCACACGGTAGAATCCATACTCCACAGTTTACATAGATGAACTCTAGAAGAACTGCGAGATGGGGGGAAAAATCATGAAAAAATATAATTCCCTTGGGTCCAGCCACTTTATGATTGAGCAAGTCAAGCTGGAAGCTGGAACTGAAAGCGTGATGATAAAGTACATAAGTAGATATAGAGTGTACGAAGAATAGAAACCCTTAATAAATGCAATTTTATTTTACAGGTGCAGTGAAAGCTAATTCAGCCTCCCAAAATTCAATTTAAGGTTCCTCACTTGATTTTTTTGTTTCAGTCTATACATAGATGATTACAGTTGTAAAGTGACTACCTCTGCGCCGCCGAACCAGCAAAAATAACATCATAAATTTTACAGTTAAACTTTTTTCTCTCGAAAATTCAGCCTACCTTATTCGATTTAGCCCAGCACCATTTCCCTTGGTGCCGGGAATATCAGTAAGAAATGAAAATTATGGTTATTACAATCCAAGCGTGATTCCTAGAACATCTCCACTTTCATTCAATTTTTTCCCTTTGGTTCCCTAATAAACTTTGGTACAGTACAAAAAAGAGATTTGCCAAAGATGCACAATGTACGTAGGTACCTAGGTAATAATTGCACTGGAGGTCGTAAAAACAAACTGGTCAAAGAACCTATAGCAGTGGCAATGCGTTTTTTATACAACAGTTTAAATAATAATTAAACATTTGCAGAAATTTCGTGTGGGCTACAAATACAAATAAGGATCAATGTACTAATTTGAAAGCAGGGAGTGCATCACTAGTAACTACGAAAAGAATCAGCTGGTTATGTAACAGAATTTACTCATATAATTATCAGAAAATTAATTCAGTATACCATAAAAGAGTAATAATTACGCAGGCTATACTTATAACTAGCAAGTTCTAGCTTCATAGCAAGCTTCTATGTACAGTGCACTTACTATGACTATTTAACATAGCTCGTTGGCCTCACCGTCTTCCCATTGACACTTTTTAATCAAGTCAATCTTAATCAAAGTCGACTGAAAGCGACTGTGTGGTATCAGAAAAATTAAATTGAGCATAAAAATCAAATGTAAAATGTAGCTATACATAAACATCTAAACACTTAACACTCGTAGCCCTCCTTCCTCTTTACTGCTGCAATTAATGCTTTAGAATGCGGTAAAATTTAGTTTTACTTTATCAATCATTGAGCTTAATCTGACCACGCTTAATAATAGAAGTAGTGTTACACATTTATCTTAATATTTAAATATTTATTACAGGGAGCTATACAAGTAGATATTTCAGCTTCAGGCAAGGCCGACCTAAAAGTCACGCCAGAAGTTGGCTAAGTTTCTGGCTTCTGGTCTAGGCTACATACATATTTAGAGCTACTACAGCATACAACACTTGGAGCCCACGATATAAACGAAGGTACATACCTATTCATTTAATGCAAGATTTACCGTAATACAAACGGATAAGTAGGTACATAAGAGAGCATGTAGTTTTAGGACTTACTTGTGATTCTGAAGAATATGACGTCAGAAAAGTCAGGTAAAAAAATAAGAGACATATGAATAAAAATGGGGGTCTTGAGCTGGACAGGTGACTTGAATGAAAGTTCCGTTTTAACCTGAAAAAAGACACAAAAATACCAAATTACTACTAAAGTACTTAACCTATTCGGAACGAGAAAACCATGAAGATTGTGATGTGTTTTAAGTAAATTTTAGTTTTTAAAAAAGCTAAAAACTAAAAATATCATTTTCAAAACGATCAATATTAGAATTTCATATTTTCAAAAAAGTGTAAAACTAGAAATTAACACTTTCAAAAAGATCAAAACTAGAATCCAAGATTTTCGACGAAACAGTGTAAAACTAGAAATTAACACTTTCAAAAACATATCAAAATTAGAATTCAACATTTTAAAAACTATCAAACGTAGAAATTAAAACTTTCAAAAAGACCAAAACTAAAAATTACTATTTTGAAACAGGTGGAAAACTAATATATTGCCGTTTCGAAAATGTTAACCTTTTACCAGCTTATAAAGTTAATACATACACAGAGTGAATTTAAACTCCAGTCATCTGGTAGTAATACTTATTCTGTTAAAAAGTTGTACTCTTAATTCATCCATTGATAATTATTATTTTACACTCCTAATTCATAATTCCATCCATACATATGTATTAACTAACATAAACATTTTTTTTTAAATTCTGTTTCGTATACTGAGTCCGTTGGGCTATCCTCGTAGGAGGACAGTGATGACTTTGTTTTTGTTAATAAAGCTTGTCTTTCTCTCTACATACTGGGTGGGTGTTCAATTGCAGGTAGTACGTAAGCAGTTTATGAACCTCTGGTTTGAAACTGTGTTGATTGCGTCATTTTGGCCTTTACATGTATTTTTCATGGGAACGAAAATTGTCAAATAAGTTGCTTATCCACATAAAACATGCCTCGCTGTGTACTACACAGTTACACTCTGAAATTTCCAAAGTAGCTCTTAAAAGGATTTATCCCATTAGAATAATGGAGACGCGGGCAGAGTAAAGCCACTAAAGCCAGCACCTGTACTTTGACTGATAATATGATACCTGCCTCTGTTCTGTACTGATAAGAGCACAAGAGTTCAATTCTCTTGACATGTGAGTGAGGTGAATTAAGGAAAGTGTTGAGCAACACCTCCGAAGACAATGGACTCCGGGCATTCCTTTGCTCTGCTACACCTAGACTGTTGTAAGTACGCACGTCATGGGAACAGGACCCCAACCCAATGCCTTTAGTACGTGTTGTTACCCACTAACATATGATCTCTGGACAGGCGAGGGATTAGCTGAAGGAAGATCACGTAACAAGGACGACGTCCCATGTACAAGTTGGACGAGCAGAGCAGAAGAATACGAAAGAGGTTCCTTTCACAAAAGGCGGTTATTTTCAGAGCTCTAATATTATTCTGTCATTATTATGGGCAGCCGCTCTCTTTTCAGGACCCTACAGACAGATTTTCAGGACAAGATATATCGTCTGTGATGAAGTATTGTGGTAAGCCCGACGTCACTTTAGAATCATTTTGATGGAAGTCTCAAAAATGAACTTTTTACTTTTGTTTGTATACAGTGTAAATACCTATGCATCACTTTTACACTTTTTAAAAAATAGTGGAACTTCAATTCACATTTTTAAAGTGTAGCAAAATCTCTGTTCATACTTTTCAAAAAGTAGTAGACCTTCTATTCACGCCTTTCAAAAGTAGTAAAACTGGCATTTACGCTTTTCAAAAGTATTAAAACTGCTGTTTACACTTTCTAAAAAATGAGTAAAAGTGGAGTCTCCACATTTTTAAGTGTTACAGGGGAATTTACAGTTTTCAAAAGTAGTAAAACTGGCATTTACGCTTTTAAAAAGTAGTAAAACTGGTATTCACACTTTTAAAAAATGAGTAAACTTAAAGGCTACATATTTTAGAAAAGTGTTACAGGGGAATTTACAGTTTTCAAAAGTAGTAAAACTGCGTTTTGTACACTTTCTAAAAAATGTGTAAAAGTGGAATCTACCTATTTTAAAAAAGTGTTACAGGGGAATTTACAACTTTTGTAAAGTTGATTAGTGGAGCTCAAGCCAACACGGAATTAAGAGGACGCTATGGCATTGCATCACAACGCCTTTAAACGGGAACTGGACTTCATCCACAATGCTTCGTCCCCCACGATTTGTATTATGGAATTTGTCTTGTGGTGTTCTGGTTTTAAGGACTCGTCAGTCCTATGCTCGTAATCCTCCCTTCTCAAATATTTCCAAAATAGTTTCTATGATCACTATGTACATCTGCCTCCTATTTGTACGTACAAGATGCTCATGCATTGATGTATCTTTTCACCAAGCCACATACAGATACAACAAGTGTTAAAAATGACCGACTCAATACAAAAAGACACCTAACCATCTATCTAGCTATTGTATTACCTACACCTACATTATTAATATGTACAGTTTTAAGCAATTGAACAGCATACGAATACTGACTGTAGTAAAAAAAAATCTGACTTGTAAACAATGAGGCAGCTCCTAGCAATTTCACCACCATATAAATCCGACAAATTCTGAGTAAAGAATAGGAGCCTTACAAATATGACATTACTTAGATGTGCGTTGAAAATAACTTCGAAAAAAGGCATGAATAAAAATAATGTTTTGAAAAGAGTACAAACGTAATAGTAGCCTTGTCAAACAAAAAAACAAGAAAGACAGAATTTACCCTTTTTGAAAGAGTGTAAAGCTGTAAAACATAATCTTACTAGTTGGCCTTTTCAAAACCAAATGCAAAATCATAATATATACATAGGTAATTACATTTTTTAAAATTGAAAAAACAGATTTAAGCATTTTAAAAGAGTGCAAAACATCGTATTTCCAATATTATCATTGAACAAAGTCATTTCCGATTTCCACAACTGTCTTGCCAAAACTATCTTGATTTGCAATGCAATGCAACCACACTTTTTATTTTTAAGCTGATAGCTTACAGATAGCCCCCAACCAATGAATACTTTAAATTACCGTAAAGCTAACAGTAACAACAGCTACTTTCTATAGGTACGCAATTTTTTACCGAACATACATACCTAGGTAACTACATATACCAACTGTATAACAAACATTAGATCTAAATCCGTGTCCCCATTTATAAAAAAATGCTTACAACCCGGCAGAGATAAAAGTTGTTAAGTCTATTCATGTCCTTCTAATTCCAGATTGTTTGTCTGGAGATGCTCGGAGGATTTGATCCCATTAAACTTTTGATACGGACCCGAGAAATTAACACCCTGCACTTACGAAAGGAATAGTAAAGATTAAATATGACGGTTATTTCATTAGATTTCATTTTTAATTTTACATAGAAGTTACTATACAGAGGGGTTTTTTAGCTGTACCTGCTACAGTGTATACTGTATACATATAGTTATAAATGGATGGGCTAGTACATAGTGTGTAAGTATCAGAGAAGAATTGTTGACCTAGATTTACAAGCGACCATGGTAATATCTCCATCCCCTCCGACTCGACCTACTCTGATGACTCGAAAAAACTACAGGCTGCTTCTGGTCTAACAATGGAACTCCGTCGCTGCCTAATCTATTAAATAAAAATTCTTGCGACAATTTTAACCTCTCAGAGAGGACTTTTTTATCACCTTGTTCTTCCTCTCTGAGTGATAATATGGTGAATAAAATAATTCTTGATCTCCTTTTTTTTATTCTACCTCCTCCCCCTGGCTTTGCTGCTCTCCTGCATCTTCTTCTCGAGTTAAAAAGATGCTGGGGTGTCTAAACTTTCTACTTTCAAATTCTTAGTAAAGTATCACTTTCAACTTTCGACCTGGCCTGGTTCTCACATCTATCTTATGTACCCAAGTTAAGTATGTACAGCCATCCATGTTTCAACCATCAACCATTCTGAAAATTAAAATTACACTTTTGTTAGTAAGTTATGTTGTAGGTACTGTATATGTATCTAGGAGGAAAAGTTGAGTGTTGAAAGTTGAAAGTATGAATGGAGATTTTGAAGATGCATTTTAAATTGGACGCTGGACGTCCACTTAGGGAATAGAAATGTAGAAATCACGTCAACTTTTTAATTCGATCACCGTCAACCATTACTATAGGTCGCAGGTATGCCGGTATTTCTGTTCTGAATGCAGTTCCACCGAAGACCGAACATCTTGAAATGTTTTAATTTTAATTACCACTAACTGGCAACTGGCAACTGGTACTGGATGGCTGTACAATTGCAACCGGTGACTGGGGACCCAACTTTCAACTTTTAGACCTAAAGTTTAGAAAGATTCACTTAAATTCTAGCGATTTTATTACATAACTACATACAACATTTTTGAAACGCTTAGGTCATAGGTTGAAGGTAGTTTATCAGTAAAAGTAAAGCCTAACGCCTGTACAATTAAAATAAAGCATTTCAAATACAAAATCAGATGATTTGACTCATTTTGTTTCTTACGGGTTAGTTGTTAGGATAAAAGGAATCTTACGAATTACTATTACGATTAACATCTTCAAACTTGAAACGTATGTTGTACGTTGTATGTATGAAACCAGTGGCGTAATTTATTTCTTGTCTCACTTCACTACTGTTGACTGTTGACTGTCAACTGTGTCGGCAGGCTGTCACAGTGTCATGTCAGCCACCAAAACAATTAACAAATGTTTCCAGTTTAAGTATTTAACAGTTAATTTAATTCCTGATTCCTTCACAAATAAATCGACCACTGCGCACTGTGTGTTTGTGTGTACGTACTTTAAATGTGATCTACTGGCCGCCATTGTTATGTTCTTTAGTTTAAACTGTAGCGCTTTACATGCGCTTCAGCCTTAATTTTGTTACAATATTTGTCAGTCCATTCCAATAGTGCCCTAGCAGTAAAAATGATTTAGCCCCCTTTTTATAATTTTAATTTTGTAATTAATTATTCTTTAAGTGTTAAGGGTCTGGGCACAGTTTACTTGATCGAGAGATAATTCGAAATATTTCATAAATTTTAGGCGTCTCGATTATTAGCCGCATCTGTCACAACTAGTGTTTTTAAGCTTAAATTTGCATATTCGATAATTACTTTCCACCACCGCACCGTTCCTTTTTCTTAAAGTAATCTTCAGGTAGTTGTGAGCACTATGCACACCGCCACAATTTTTGGAAGAGTGCTAAACACTCCTAAACGAATTTTGAAAAGAAATATGATCTATAATGCCTACCACCTACGGGGACTAATTAAAATATTAGCATTGGCTTACCAACAACAATGAGTGACGAATATATTCTCGTTGTTACAAGTCACGATGTATTTTCCACTACAATACCGACGGCCTTGTAGTAACCTACCTACAATCCTAACAAAAAAATCAACCTTTCAAATACGGTCCACCTACCCGCAGGTATTTCACATTATTTATGTTTTTTTTTGTATGCAGGACATTAATTTTGTTCATTTATTACGATGTAAAATGATGATTCGACTAATTGTAAGTCAGAAGTTGAAAAAAGCGTTGCTTACTGATCTTACTGACAATCTAGGTGCCAGGCAGGCAGGCAGACAGTCACACCTTAATTGCCTTAATATGTATTTGTAATACCCACTAAAATATTTCATTTCTAATCTACTGTGCCGTAGGTTCGTTGTTCGTTCGTGCGTACTTCTGCTGGAAATTAAATACGTGAACTGCAAGTGAATTATTACCGGGCGATGTGGCCCGGTCTTTGGCGGGTAAGAAAAATATGTATAATGGCTCGCATTTCTTCCAACAAAAGGGCTTATATCAACTGTGACGTCATAAAGGTGTCTATATACATAATAATAATTGTTTTTATATTCTTTCTAAAGGAACAAGTCTATTTCTGTACTGTTTGAAAAGGCTAATTCTAAAACACTGTTTTTACACCTCCTTCATCCGCACTCATATTGAAGAACATCGATCAAGAACAATGCTTTAATGCAAATCGGTATTGACTACCAGTACTTCAGGCGTTCCGGAAGTTGCCCTAATAATTAGCATTGACCAGTTTTGTTTTGCAAAAACCAGGTAGTTTTCTTTAAATTGTTGGAATTGTATGGACCAAGATTCTATAGTTGACATGGTAAACCTGCTGATGAAATTTGCATGTAGGATTATATTTAGGATCGGAAGCTAAAGAGATGGATAGACGTGCAAATTTGGCACACGTGTGATAAATTGCTATCAGCATCTTTCCGTTGTGTCTGTCTGACTTCAGTTTTGCCGGATCATTCAATTCCACTGGCATCTCTGCTGGTTGGCCTGTTTGTGTCCTTAAATATTTATTTCCCTCTGTCTATGTCTCTGTACAACTACTACTTCTTGTGGGGGTCGTTGTCGAGAATGCGTTCGCATCCTATGGACTCAGATGCGAGTCTTCCGAAGAGACTAGTTTGTCTCTTATCGGTTCGCTCCTTTCGTCCTTCCTGTTTCCTGCATCAATTTCCACTAATTGTAAGGCCAACGATCATCACATCACATCACGACCATCCAAAATCCTCCGTTGATATCTCCCTACTTGCATTCTTTCTTGTCTTTCAAGAGTAGTTTACAAACTTTTAACTTCGAGGTCTGTAGCCAATTCATGCGGTTCATTCATTCTAACAATAAGTAGCTAGAATGGTTACTACGGTGCTGTGGACCGGAGGGGCTTTTAGCATGGCCAGTGCTAATTTTCTTAGATCGAATTCACATACAAAATTCACGGCTGTCTGCCCGTCTGTCTGTGTGTCTAGTAGTGTGTGGGGTCTTTCAATTCTATGTATATCCAATGGATGCAGTAATTATTTATATACATGGACATAATTTGGCTCAACGGAATAAAAATTCTTTGAATTAATTGACTGGCCTCCAAGATTGTGGGTAGTAGTGTGGTCTGGTCTCTTTGTTTCTCTGTTGCAGAGTAAAAACGTATGCAGGAGAGTGAGGGGGAATGATGCCGGTGAATTACTCAGAAAAGAATGGGACAGCGGATAAAGTGAATGGATTCGGAAGAGGAACGAATCGTACAATCAGCTCATTTTCTCAGATGGAGACAAACCTATTTCCTTGCAATATATTCGTCCTGATCATGATTTCGTTCATGTAGGTCCGTGCAATCTCTGTCTAGTTTGACCTAAGCGGAATATTTTTTCGGTTTTGCATTGATTCGGTGGTCGGTCGCGTATTCGCCATCCGCCCAGCAGCCATAGAAACGTTCAACATTTATCCTTGGCCTAGATTGAACGTTTAGGATGGAGATGGGAGATAGCTTGAGCAAAACTAGTATGTGGACGTCTACGTCTTGAACAGGACGCTTAACTACCTAACAACCCCAGTCACTCATATCTGTGGTAGTTGTTGAACTGTAGCGGAACTCAAGTACAACATTTTGACGGCTATTATTAGGACTTCCAAGATAGAATGTGAAGGCAGGACCCTCCCTACAGTACTAGGACGAAAATGTGATACAAATACGCCGAGGAGGATCATCCTGTAAGTCGGAAGTAGCTATAGCTACCTTCCTCTTCAACTGCTAAATTACGACCGGCTCGGGCTCCGGAGGGAACCCTGCAATTCTGATGACATACCACTTGGGCAGGCCATTTCGCCTTAGGAAGTTTTTAGGAAAGAAGGCAATTCAGCTTTTATAATGGTTTGACAGACGAAGCAATAGTAAATACAAAACATCTCTTTTTCAAGAGTGTAAATACCGATTTTAACATTTTGAAAATGGGTAAAACTGTAAAAACTGCATAAATTTGCCGTTTCAAAAGGGAAAATTTAGATACCAACCATTTGAAAAGAGGTAATACAATAAAATCCGGTTTTTTGAAAACATGCTTACATGTAGACCAGCGTTTGAACATTTCGAAAAGGTGCCAAAGAACAAATTAAGCATTTTTCAATAGTGCAAGTTACGATATTCTACCCTTTTGAAAAGGGTTAAAACGCTAAAAACAGCATTTTTCAAAAAGGGCATACCTAGGTACTTTTAAACATTCTAGAACGGTTAAAACGCTAAATAATAATTTTTCAAAACTTTGCGTAAATAATGATTTATACCTTTTGAAAAAGTGTCAAACATGGTATTCACCGCATTTCAAAAAGAATGTTTCGTTTCTTCAACCCGAACACGTCACAATTGGTAAGCCCATAGATGGACAGTCAGTTTAGTTCAGTAGTCGGAAAAAAACTTGAAGACAGAGAGCGGAGATGCACCACCAAGCAATGCAGCACTCCCATTTATTCTCAAGAGACTCAAAGAATAAAGAGAGCAAATAAAATTGGTGGAGTATTTTAACGACTTGTTTGTCGCCCTGTCGTCTCCTCTTAATTAGAAATCAATGCGGTGTGTTGACAAAGAAACGGCATCTTTAAGTCTTCCTTATGACTTTTATGAGGATCATTATGAATAGACGTATATGCATGTAAAGTGCCTATCAGTATACACACACCCACAAAGAAAGAGAGTGTATGTATCTACATCTTCACGTATGAATGGCTGATCTGATATGATGTGATGATGTGATGTGAGACTGGGCTCCATTCTATTGTAGTAAACATTTTCTTTTATTATGCTCAATTTTTTACATGGTTATGACCATGGCTATGATTATGAGTCTACATACGCTTTTGCTTTATGATCCCTCAGTTTTCTGCCCCGGGTATTATTACTATTACTATTAGCTACTATTAAAAAATATATTCAAGTGTAATACTACCCAGTACCATACTATGTATAGACTATAGACTATATAGAGACGGGAACTCCTCTCCTCAACACACTCCGTATTCATTAAGATCAGCTGATGAAGAAATTGATTTTCTTCTTTCTTAGCGACTGAGACACCCACCTTCCGTACATACATACATACGGCTTCATTGAGTGAAAATTCCCTGAAACTATCTTCTCAAGCATGGCTATCAAAACTTTTCTCATTGTGTCTCCTGAACAATACCGTTATTTTATTGATTAGCTTTCTCTGGCCATTATTATGAGATGGGAGAGAAGTAATAGTAATAATAAGGGAGAGGCTTTGGGAAACTATTCGAGAGTGCAAAGTTAATCGATATACCTATATATAGTTGTATATAGTGTCTTGCACACCCAATTTGCAAATGTATTTCTAGCCCTTGCATTGTTCGAGATGGTGTTTCTCAAAAATTCAGATATATTATGAATTCGTACTCTGAGGCTGAGGCTGAAGTAATTGAAACGACAGTATATAGTCAGTAGGAGGAAAATATACAAAATATATTCAAGATTCAAACGGTACAAAAGATGTCAAAACGCTCGCTTCTGAATTCTGGTCTCCCAGTTCTACTATTGATTTATATGCTTGGGCTCATTTCCCTCCTGTAACACAGTGTTTTGTATGGGAGTATGATTGCGGAAATAATTAAGGATGGAAAGAGATGGGAAACAAAACATGGTCGTAAGTGGTATGACAATGCATCAACGATCCAATCATGACAGGTCGGTCCTTCGCAAAAACATAGTGCAGTGATGGGAAATCCCATTTAATTTAGGAAATTTTGCAATTCGTATAGCTATACCTATACCATTCCATTGATTATTTATGAATTATTATTCTCTGTACATACTGTTACAAAATAGTCTATAGTTGCAGTACTGTAGATAGTACAGTAATTGTAACAATGGCCTACAAGTTTTTTTTAAAGTTTGAGAGTGTAAGTGCTCAGCTTCCAGCACTGCACTGACGGGCACAATGCAATGCATAGGGGAATGGATCTGTAATAATTCTAAATGATAGGCTGGAGGGCTAAATGGTTGGTTGGTTAGGTCATGGTTGATTTTTTCATTAGCCATGTAATCTTTGACTACCCACCGTGAAAAGAGACGGACGGACCTTCAGAAAAAGAAGAGAAAAAAAAGGGGTAGCGATAACTATGATAAGAGAGCGCCTAGTACCTACATAGACAGAATATAGGGTGGATATTTTCTTCTTTTAAGTGGAGAGTACCTATCCCTATCTGCTATCTCTATCTTTTCATCATACAGATCATTCAGGATTGACAGGGAAAAAAATAGATCAGCTTTCTACGATGCGATGCAATGCACTGATCACGCTGATGATCGTAGAGTACTCTATACTCTACCAACCTGTTAGAAATTGTTATAATAGCGGATAAAATCCATTCTTTCCTCATACAATTAATGGGGGCTTTACAATTCCTTCTATGATGAAAAGGAAGAAAAGCCGTATAGGCAGACAGGTAGGTAATTGTTTAGTCAGTTTAAAATTTAAAAAAATAACTTCGGAATTTTAGATTCATTCATTTGCCTTTTTCTTTCGGCTTCCAGTTCCAGTTTCAGGGTATGTACATACATATGCATTCACATTAGAGTGCTTGCAGGTAGCTACTTTGGTTCTTGTCGGATGGGTTTGAAGTTAGATTTTAGTTTTTTTTTAAAATAATTCTACTTAATATTTAGTATGTATCAGCTAATCAAAAGTCATTCGGGAACCACTGAGGATAAAATTAAATGATGCTGCATTGTTATAAAAGTGACGTTTTTGCATTTTCATTTTTCAGTGACCCGTTTCATTTTTTGGTTTCCATTCCATGGAACGATGAAACGTCTTTCTAATTTCATGCTGAATAATCGTTGAAGGGGCAAAAAAAAACTTTTCTTTTCGTTCTCATTACGATTTGAATATGACCGGAATCAGGTGGTAATTCAAGTTGTGAGCTTAATTTTGACGGCTCATAAAAGCTAAGTAGGTATCTGTACCCCGGGCAAATCTACTGGGCGAACTAAAAAGGACATTATAGAATGGATTAAGTACTCGAGAGAGACAGTAATAAAAGTTATATATGTAAGTATAGCATAGATGATCTACAGTTTTGTCCAGGTTCAACCTCAATGAATTCATGTAGGTAACCGTAACACATTTTGTAAATTGCTAATTTCAAAAGTCGAAAGTTTGAGAGTGTCTTCCTGTCTGGGATTGTGAGTGTCTATGGGACCTTGTATTATGTATTATTGAATTCCTTCCAGGCAGTGTGGTAAAAAGTACAAAGTATCAAAGATTCCTACTTAATTTTTAACAAAGGCAAGACTAGCTGTTAAATATTATGTCCGTCCGTACTGTAACTGTTAAGACTGTTCTTCGTATGGTGGTGCTCTGTAATGGTAATTGGGATGAGCCAGTGTAACTGGGATACAAATGTATGTAATTACTATTGCCATTACAATTATTTTATGGCCTTTTTGAGAATTAGCATAACTTTTAACTCCCAGTAGTGTCTGTCCTGTCGTGGAAGTACGGTGCCGGACATTTATTTAAGGACGGAGGTGTTATTGCCGAGGAGGCCAAATGTATCCGGCAGTAGAATGTTTGACTGTCTGGACAGCATTATACAGTATTACAGTACCGTTTTCGTGTGTAAAGTATTTGTAGGTACAATACAGGGCGCTCATTTCCTTCCAGTAGTGTTTTTGCACTATGCCGTAAAAATGAGCTTTCTCACGCACTTGCTATTAAGAATTTGCATTCTCAAGCTTTATACGGCAGCTTTTAAGTGATACAAATAGGAACGCATGAAACGCATCATGCTAATCATGTATGCATAGGCAGACGGAGCTTCCAGCACCTTGTCTTGCCTGTTTTTGCTTCCTTATCTCCTAGTCGTTTGTTGCTATTTGCACTCAAGTTGTATGTAAATGTATTTCCTACTGTCCTGTGTACTCTGTAATAGTAATAAATCACCTTTGTTTCTCATTCGTATGCATGGAGGAGCCTTTCAAGAATGACGTTTGGTAGAAATTACTTTTTTGAAATGTGCAAATACTATGTTTTACGGTCTTCCAAAAACGTTTGTAGCTATATTTGCATTTTTAAAAGAGTGTAAAATGTAATGTTTTGCCCTTTTTTGCCTCCGTTAAAAATACTAATTTGTAGCTTTTCTGCCATTTTTAAAAAGGCTAATTTGTAGTTTTTGCCCTTTTCAAAAAGGCTAATTTGTAGCTTTTCCCCTTTTTAAAAAGGCTAATTTGTAGTTTTTGCCCTTTTCAAAAAGGCTAATTTGTACTTTTTGCCCTTTTCAAAAAGGCTAATTTGTAGTTTTTGCCCTTTTAAAAAAGGCTAATTTGTAGTTTTTGCTCTTTTCGAAACGTTTAAATCTATTTTGTACACTATTTAAAAGCTTTTTTGGACACATTTTCAAAACTTTATTCTTATCTTTGGCTTTTTTCAAAGTTCTTGTTCTTTTCAAATCCTACCGTATGACGTCAAAGATGCAAGGCTCCTACTAATAAATACTCGATTTTATTATAAGTTAGTCGCCTACAGGGATACGTACACACATAGTTCGGTGGAGCTTTTACTCGTCAACTTTTACACTTTCAAGCCTCTCTCTCATCCTCGACTTTTATTTT
Source organism: Dicyrtoma fusca (assembly GCA_034695205.1). Lineage (NCBI taxonomy): Eukaryota > Metazoa > Arthropoda > Collembola > Symphypleona > Dicyrtomidae > Dicyrtoma > Dicyrtoma fusca. The sequence goes on along the minus strand of JAQFZC010001019.1, from coordinate 11,809 downwards.
TTTTATTGTTGGCTCTTTCACTTGACAGACACTCGCTAGCTAGGATAAGATGAGTTTCAAATTTACTATTAGATAATATTTTGTATTGGCCATTTCCATTTCGTAACTGTATACCAATTTATATGGATTTATAATAAATACCGAAGTGCCAGTCTATACTACTGCCAAAGTTTTTATATGGAAACTTATTATGACACTACTTCCTGCAATGAGAATAAGAACCACCAGCTAAAGGATCTACCCGAAAATGGAATCTTATACCATGCGTGTAGATAATTAGAGTAGGTAGATGAAGTTTCTTCTTTCTCTACATACTTTTTTTTTTACTATTCGGTACGTATTCTACCGATAGCAATAGCTTGTAATGTGTTTGTAATCGATTTCTGTTGTACAATGGAACGGAATGAGTAGAGCGAAATGCTGTTGTAGTTGTAATGTACCTACATTATTATAAATTATAATGTATGGTTATTTTAATCTGTCTACACACACACTCACTTTTGCCGTTCGCCCTTCATTCATGTCTGCCCGTTCAACTACATACCAGATTCAATTCGATTTCGACTCCAGCAGCCATAATCCAGCAGCATTAAAAAAAATCGTGCGTTTTTTTAGAATCAAAAACCGTCGTGTAATGTACTTGGGCATTTGAACTAACTGCCTACATGATTTCTAAATCTAAATTCTACTGCGTGTACTGTAATGTGATTTGATAGAGCTTTTTGAAATGAGTTATGAAGCTCTAAAGTTAATACTTTAAATCAGGAGTGGCTGCCCCTGTCCGCCGGTCTACACTATTTCAAAATTTATGCCCATATTATATATTTGTATTCACTACTTTTCTTTTCTTTTCCTTTACACACACGATTCGTCTTATTTTTTTTCTTCTTCCCATTTACATACGTTTAAAGCTACAGTATCGCTACCATCATACACTATACAGTTTAATTTTAATACTGGAAGTTGAAGAAAGGAAGGCTAATACATATTTATATGAGATTTAAATAGTTGCTTAGCAATAACCAGCACGTGTACGGGCCTACCCATAGGCTTATATACTACCTACATGCATATATATTTCTACCTGCAAGTTTAAATTAAACTAGCTACCTATTGTAGTACTGGTGGTAGTAATGCTGCACAAAATAGAAAAGAAAAGCAATTACGGATTAATACATAAGGTGCACCTTATTTTCTACGGATAAAAAACAAATACAACTGTTTCTCAACTCACAGACGAACTCACTGACGGACGGACCGACTGACTGACTGAGTGACTGACTGACTGATAATTTAAGTGATGTCGTCATGAGAATGTCAGAATTATTTCAAGAATGTCTGGGCTAGATTGAAGAGTAGTAGTTGAACTCTGAGTACTGAGTACTTTAATTTAAAAATCCGTTTTTTTATACTCACGGAACAAGTGAAATCGTGATTTTGCTTTCCATTATTCCCTTTAATACTATGCGGGCATTGTAATTAGCTAGAGCCACTCCAGCTTCAAGCCTGTAGTAACACGCCTATGAGTAACAATAAAAAAAACTGGCGATCGAGTATTTTGCCCAGCCTAATTTTCATATTAATGGAAGAAATATAAATTAACCTGGTCGGGTCATATTACCTACCGATTTGGAAGGTTGGGAAAAATCTGAACAGGAGGTAAAATGGAGTAGGTGGGTATCTCTACCTAGTTTTGTTTGCACGTTGAAGTGAGATGTGAGACTTTGATTTTTTTTCTATACCAAAGCCGAAAAATTCACGTCACGCCGTACCGGTTTGTACTTTGTAAGTTTGTGCGTATCTACCTACCAACCTACATTATGGAAACCTGAGAATCGACTAGTAAGACTGTACTAGCTGTCGGTAGACGGTAGATTAGATTGGTAGACTGTGTTACTCAGTCCTGGAAGGAAGCACTGACTGACTCAGATGCTGATGCACTCATCATTTACAATTTGATTCCTGGTCTCGCTTAAGTGATTTATGATCATGACTAGCACTCTGTTGTGAAGAGCCGAAGCAGGCAATGCAATTTAGTGCATTGCCGTGTAAATTTAGTTTTTTTTGTGAGTGTGTGTTGAGCGTATACCTACCTATATAGATTTTGGGCAGTGGACTACGTGAATGGAGGGAAAGAGGCTGAAAATTGAACCTCTTTTTCACCCACACGTTACCATGATAAATATTATGATTATCTTATTCATGAACAGCGGGGTATGATATTATTATTATTATATATACCTTGAGCATCATTGTCAAGTCAGCTTAGCCTGACACGTTTACTCAATAAACTACAAATTAGCTTTGATGGGCAATTCTATGGACACTCTTTTGTTGGGTCATACAGGCCACAATCGCCTTCCACTTTACTGCCTTCCTAAGTTCCCAAAATACGTACCTACCTAGGTACATATATGGATGCTTGTTTACGTAAGTAAGGTGCCGTTGTAGAATTGTAAATTGTAAATTCGAGTCTGAATCGTGATGGAAATGGAACTACCACATAAGCTATTACAAAATATATAAAAATTTGACGAAGCCTTGGCTCGGTGGACAGTGCAGTGGCCAGAGTCTCTGTCACCCACATAAAACTATTACGACTACGACATATTAAATCTAATTTAAAAAGTAAGTACATACTCTAATAATAATTTATAGGTAAATAAAGTTGGTCTTACCAGCAAAATTTGAAGCACCGGCAAATTGACACCCACATTTTCATAGGTTGCCTTCTAGCATCTAATCTGTATCCTAATTAACTTCGTCTTTGGACAATTGAAACTAATATATTTTTACACTAGATATTTTATACTACCTAGTTAAACTTAGACGTGGTTGTTCACAGTCCATTGTATTTTGTATTTTAATTCTCAAAAATGGAAGTTGATGATGAATTAAAAAGAGTCAAATATAAGTATTTAAGATGCTATAACCGAAAGAGTATACGAACTGTTGAAACTATCTCTTGCTTTCATTGAAGTAGAAATGAGGATACTAGACGTTGTTTAGTAGTGGTTGGGGAAGAAAATATATTGGGATTTGTATTTATCTTGAAAGGATGAAATCAATAAGTGGAGTGTGAGTGAGTGACTGACTGACTGACGGAGTTCCTTTCCCAGCCTTCAGTTCCAAGTTCGAACAGGATGAGCCCGTTTGGGGTGACGTGATAAAAATATGATGAAGATTCTCAGTCAAGCCTGGAGCACACTACTAATGAATGACAAGGAGTTGACGAGACAAGGGACAAGACACACACTTGGGAACGAACAACTAAATTCACAATGTAAATTAATTATAACAAAAGTTAATAATGATGTCCGGATCGTTCGGATGAGAATGAGAGAGAAGGAGGGAGAGATGGGGAGAGAGAGAGAGAGAGTGTCGGTGTGGGCCGACACTAATCCTAATCGTAAACTGTAAGAATAGGAAATGATGATCCACCGAAGAAGAAGCACATGAACACTTGACTTCTTTTGGAGGGGTCCGTTCGTGGTCCGTAAGCCCAGAATGAAAAAAAAAATGAAATGTAGTACAAGTATGTACGAGTTAGACGTTCCAAAAAGTCGAGATAGTGGCTTCTCGGAGATCTGACGATGAGTCCAAGTTAAAAGTTAAAAGAAACAAGGCTTCCTTCTATAACTTCTTCTTAAGGGGCTGTTTGGCTGTTGCTGTTTGGATCTTTGGCTCTTTTATTATATTTTTTTTTCTTCTTCTTCTTCTTGGTGTGTTGTCTCAAATGCTTAGGCCCAGACTATGAACACTGAACAATAGAGTGGTGAACAGAAACGAAAGAAACTGAAACGGAATATAGTGGACAGACTTATACCAAACTATAGCCAAGCCTGTTGAGTGTTTTTCTATCCGTATTTGATTTGGCTATGTACCTATACATACCTATATTAGTATACATAGGGACGATAGTCCGGTCCGAAGTAAGAGTTGAAGATAGTTGCAAGTTGAAACTTTTTCAAATGAACCAAAGAGGAAAACTAAAGAAAGACGAGAGAGGAAGATAAGGGACCAAAAACTAATCGTATCGTATCGCATCGTACAAATAATATCATACCGTCAGTCAGTCAGTCAGTCTGTCCGTAAACCTTATGTGTATGTGTACATGGAGCCCAAAAGGAGTACAGTGCTAATGTTATGTAGGTAGGTAGGTAGGTAGGTTCACTCCAGAATATATTATTTCATACAAGTAGGTACAAGTACATACAAGCAGTGCTTTAACAAGAGAGTGAGTTACAAGAGCATCATGGACTGAAACTGAAATGAGTATTGGTACATAGATTCTACTACGTACCCAAAATACCTATCTGTAGACTCAAGACTGTAAAGTAAAGTAAAGGGAAGGCAGACCAAATAGTTCCCGTGCTCATAGATCTGTTCATACAGAGAGAGAGAGAAGGATCAGAATCCCAAGTTTAGTTGATGAGGTGCATTGATGAGTTCTTTTTTGGCTGTCCTGCTGAGAGTGCAGAGAGTTTGGTGATCATCACACCACACACAAACAAGGAATTGCCCACTTTTCTACTTTTTTTGCCCCTTAGTCTCTTTCGGAAAGAGCAGTTCCAGTTTCAACTCCAAGCTCCAGCCAAAGTCCAGTTTGAGAAGGTAGGTAGGTATGCACGCCACCACCACCGCACCGAAATGTAAAAGATGTATGTATATCTCCCACAATTTTTTCCATAGAGCCTTTACTTGACCTTTCCTATTTCATTCCAGGACACTGGAACTAAACAATAGCACGCATACATTTTTTGGTTGCACACGCTTTCAAACCTGTTCCAGTCCATACAACTCCACTGTCTCGGGTCGGGTTACATAATAAATACGGCTCTCTGCTGTTTCTGTTTCTGCCTTTCTGCTATATGTAGTTAGGCCTTTAAAATATATACCTGTGTCCAAAAAATACGCATCCCACATTCCGCAGGAGAACAAACTTGTATAATATGTAGGTCTGTCTTACTTGGACTCACGTCAGAACTGACTGCATACATATTACGGTTGGTTACGGTACAAAATGTTGGTACAATGAAGTGTATTACTCGTATGTACACGTAAACAAGATTCATTCATTCGGATTCTTTTTCTTTGGTTTACTTAAGTTACTGCACTTCTACTAGGTAGGTAGGTACTTGCATACAGATACTTTGAAGTTGTTAGAAAACAGCGCAGTCTTTGTGTAAGCATAAGCTAGAATAATTTATGTACGTAAGATGAACAATTAATTAATAGTATTTGAACGTTCAATATATAGCAAGGCAAAAACTACGTTAGGGTAGGTACTTTAAATCTGACAATAAAGACTGTCTGCAATGCCTACTAAAATCTCAGAGCTCACACTCACAAATTGTGAAACCGAAATCAGTTTTTTAATAAATCCAATGTAGGCTATGTAGGTAGCTTTAAAAACGAAAGCTAATTATTGCAGATACAAAACTTTAAAAGAAACGTTTCTTCAATGAATTTGTCGAAGGTCCTAGTCCTAACACAGATTGCATTGCAAAAAAAATACAGTGTGAGAGAATGTAGACCATTTCTCGTTCATAATGAAAGGAACTAACTGTCCTTCTGCATGTTATGTGCATCATCCTGTCAAAATGCTAAATTGCGAGTGCCGGTGTCACTGCAGGACATAAAGAGGGTAAAAGGATTGAAGGACATTTTTTTTTGGGAATCAAATGAAATAAGGAGTGGAGAGATGCGCTGAGCGTGAGTACCTACATGCTTTTAAATACGCACGGGCACGGGCTAGCCTGCATTGCGTGTAATAATAATTATTACTAATGAAGAGTAAATGAACTTTAAAGATTTAGCGTCTTAGAGGTCTTGGGGAAATTGAGACCCAGGCAGAGAGAGTTCAGTGCAAGTTATCGTAACAAGTTGTATTGCAATAACCAATAACAATAAAAATTAGTTTTTATGAGTATATACTGCTCGTCATTTCTTATACGGATCTGTCATCATGCGTGAGAAGATCAGAGCCATTAGGTATAGAGATATGCATCCTAATTACTAAATTTTGTTTGTAAATATCTTCACTGATTTTAAGGGCAAAGTAAAACGGTGGCAATCAATGCAGCAAAAAATTGATGCAATGCAAATGTGCTTCGAGCTTTCGACAAAAGTGAGAGATAATTTGAGTGTCAAAGTTGATAGTTTGACTTTGACTTGTATGTATAAGTACTTGCACAGACTACAGACGTAGTTTTCTAAATTCCAAATTAGAACGGTCAAATCCATTTTTAATTTATTACAGCCCGTAATAATACATAGTACAGAGGAAAGTACATAGGATTATAAACAACTTTGTGATAAGAAACTCGTGTTTGATTCTTAATTCGATTAAATGCTTAGTAAACTTTGTTAATTTACCAACCAGCTTTTATATAGTATGTAGTTGATGCGAATGCATTTATAGCAGGTGACAGACATAATCTCCAAATTATTATGATAATGATGACTACTTGATAAAAATATTAAATTACATTACAAATGGTGCAAAAACAAACAGGAAACGAGAAGAATGAAAGAAGTTATAATTTAAATGAAAATAATCTTAAAAATAACTTTCTACACCTTTTCATATAAATAGTTTGCGTACCGAAGCATCTTGAGAGTGTACAACGATTAAATCAATTCCTAATTTCGCAACAATACCAAATGTATTCGTTTGACAACTTTGCTGTAGACCGTATTAATCAATCATAACATCTACAATATCATCAGCAATTCCTTGTACTCTTTGTTTATATATATAAAAATACTAAAATTAACAATATTTAATCCTAGCCGAACTATAATAACTTTAACTTTAACATTTAACTGTCAGACCACACGCTACCCAATACGTGTAAACACAGTAGAAGCTACAATAAATAACCTGGTAAATTATATTAATTTAATTTAATGACTCTAGCGATACCGTAGTTTCTTTTGGAATCAAAATAAAGTTAAAATATCTAGATAGGTAGTTGTCTAAATTGTGGAATAGTACGCACTATGTACTCAATGTCTCTGACCAAACATGCAGAGCTTAGAGTTTAAATACATAAGATGCTAGAGGAAGGCTTTTGATCTTAAGTGAATCCAGAGAGGCAAGGTTCCATAGATGCTTCACTCTGCTTCCGAAGCAGAAGTGCGCGTAGAGGCCATCCAACCACTCTGCGTCATGAAATTGACGATCTGACTCCATTCGGAGTCTTTTAGATTTGCTGGTCTTCCAAGATTGCTCTTCTTGGGGGACGTCTGCAGAATCAATACAGAAACCGTGTCATTCAAAATTTTAAAGTTGACAAATATGAGTTATTTGTCTTCTAAAAGTGCTATCAATCTTACCAAAAGAAGTGCTGTTTTAATAGTCAGATACTGAGCAGGTTGCAAGTTGGTTGTCAGGCACAGCTGTAAATTTAAACAAAATACAATTAAGGAAAATAACAGAATGACAGTGAGATTAAAACGCAATCCCGTGCCAAACGGAATGGATAGAATTACTCAAATTATGTTCTGAAGCACTTACATGCTTTTCAGGGGAAGAAAGAAGTTGAACGGCCGGTAGAGTATTCATGTTAGCAGTAAATTGGTCTTCCAAATCCTTTGGTTTTTCGTCCGTTGGGTGCTGCAACGAGTTTTGGTTTTCCTCGCATCCGGGTGGTTGGATTTTCTGCTGCGGTCCTGTTATTGGTGATGAGAGCACCTCGGATAGTAATTCCTCGCAATTTAAGCTGGAGTCGTCGCATGAGAACTGCTGGGCTGTGCGTTTTTTGTCGGGATAGCAATCCTCGTCTCCTTTTCTTTTTCCGGCGCTACACAAACAATATAAATTTCCTATAATGTTTTCACGTTTTCACACGCATATAATGGTTGCTCTAAAATATTCTGTCAGTATTCAACAAACTACGTGTATTTATACATGTAAACGTAGGCGCTACAACAAATAAGTGCTGGTCTCGTTTATTGTAATATGCTGTGCTCGCCCAAGACAGAAATTTTATGAACAAATATAAATGGTCGTTTGAGATGAGCACAGCTTTAAAAAAGGATTGTGGATTTCATTGAACAAGTAACAATGTAACTGGAAATGGAAACGGACTAAACCGAAACATTTAAACGTCTGTAACTCACATAGCCGTCGGGGTTGCTAGCAGAGTGGACAGAACCTTGTTCGTCGGTGCCTGAGAGTTCACCTGATTCTGTGGATGTGGTGTGCGAGCGCTATCCTGGAGGGGAAAATTATAATATAATACCCTCCAATTAAAAATTTTCAGCTCTCGGCATAAATACAGATACAGCCTCTTGTACGAGAGAAAGATAAACATGCTAATACAAGTATTTGTAGATGGTAAGAAAAGGACTAAATTCAGAAAAGAGGAAGCGGATATATAGCGGTATCGTACATAATAATGTCCGCGATGTAATATATTTTGATTACCTCTGCTGACGTCCGCTCTTCTGGAAGATCAGGGACAGGAGCTGAAGACAGCGTTTCGGCAGACGCACTAGTATTGTTTGCCGTCGCTCTATTATTCTGAAGTTGAGTTTTCCGTCTGGATTTAAATCGTTCAAATTCAACACAATCCTCTGCTTTAGTAATTCCATTTCGGCGGTACTTATAACATTCTTGTAATCGAAACTTCAGTTCCTTCTCTTTGACTAAATTCTGAATAAAATGTTCATGCTCCCGGGCCGAATGGAATTGAGCAAAACATTTAAACTGCTCCTGCAGTTCTCTGGCAAAATAAATGTCAGCATTAAAATATAGAACTTGGGGACACGGTTTCACTGTTTAGAATTATTGTGTTACTAAGATGCTAGATCTCGGTACATGCAAAATACTGGTAACATACTTTTCATAGGCGGAAAACTGCCGCTTTGGAGCTGGACGATCTTTCTTAAAAAATTGAGATACAAGCTGATAGTCACGAATCACACGTTTGCGTCGAACACGTTCGCGAAGTCGCCGTGAATACATATCCACCAACGCTAACTTTAATGCTAGAATTTCAAATTAGATAGTAAAACGTTAGCACAACATCAACATTTTGCATATAAAGCAGGAATATATAATAATGGATAGTTTAGCTCAATCAGGTTCATACCAATGTCAACGTCTTCATCCTCAGTACTAAACACTAGCTGGGAGACTAATTTTTCCGCGTCGTTGTCAAATTCCTGAAACATAAGATTAAGCTATAAACACAAACTCAAGACTTTAAAACGTTGTCCACTGCTACATACTGAAAGCCTGAATGCTCTAGCTGTAGCCCAAAGGCTAGACTTGTACAGCACCCGAAAGGCTCAGAAACAAAGCTTTTGAAAATAAGTTAAACTGATATAGAAAATTCAAATCCATAAATGAAAAATAAAGCAATAAATAGGATTAAAATGACTTTTATGCAGACACCGTTTAAAATAGTAAAGAAGCCGGCTAGTACAGAATTCGTGAGGAAGGGCTTACGACGTTCAGTAATAATTACAAGGCTAACTAACCTTTTCATAATCATCCCTCTGTGGCATGTAACCTAGTTGGGCCATTTCATCAGGCTGAATATCTAGAGGTGCTAGTTTCTGTGTTAGACTTGGTGACAACGGTCCATCGTCGGGACCAGTATGATCCACCGGCGGTTGTACTTTTTCTTTGATATTATTCCACGTAACTTGGCCTGTGGTCCCTTGTACAAACCTTTTAACGTACTCTTCTTTGGCCTCTATTGGATTAAATACAAAAAGAATAGTTGTAAGTAACACATTAATCAGTCCTTCAAACTATAAGCATAAAAAGAATGCATGCAAACGACTGGAATCTTCGCATTAAAAGAAAATTCTTTCAATAGGATACACTAAAATTACCTGTCGGATTTTTTGACTCAATGTGCCTGCTAATATCCTGCCAATTGCCGAAGCCATATTGCTCGATTGCATCTAGAAGTCGGACCTCCTCCCGAGCTGACCAGTTAGATTCGTTGGGAAATATCACAAGGCTGCCAGAATCCTATTAGCATGAACAGAAAAAAACTCCGAAAATGATATCAACGTCCTGCATTGCTTTCGATCACAACAATCAGTATTGCAAGATTCGATGTTTGCAACTTACAAAAAATCGATATCTGTGGTCCGATTTATGCTGGCCAACTTCGGCACCTAGTGAGAAACACTAAAAAGACAAAAAGTAAACATCAATGAAATTGCCATCAACCATCCAAATCCACCGGTCACCTTAGATAAAATCAATCTTGTACAATAAATTACCAAAATGTTTTGTACATTTAAAATAATCAGATCATATTATTTTGAACAAAACAATAATAATCAAAGTTAGTACCTCCGTGCATAGACGAAATGTGTTTGTACACTCAGCACACTCGATTCCAATGCCGACTACTTCTTGTTGACAGCAGTTGCACTGGGATTTAGTGAATAGCTCTTCGTAAAACATAATTATTACACACAATTAAAATCCAATGTTTCTAGTTAACGTACGTACGAAGGGAATGCTACAAATCATGGGAATTCCACTCCAACATTTGAACTGAACTGACCACTCGCAACACACGAAAGACGAACAACGAATGACCAAGTTTATAAACAAATAACAAAAATTCACAATTAACGGCAGTCAGATCGAGTCTTAACTTAACATTAGCTGTCAATTGTTGTCGGTGTGACTGTTCAAACGAACATTTGACATTACTGACTTATGACAAAAAGAATTCAATTTTATAAAATCACAACAATTTCAATTTAGAATTGTATCACTTCGTCACCATGTGCCATGAAACGCCTTCCAACTTCAATATTACTCATTATTTAATTTATCACCATTGAAGATCATTTCATCAGCTGTCGCGGCTGTCACGCTGTCACTCTCACTACAGATGACAGACAGACTTTATGCAAACTTACAACTTACTAGTTAGCTTGATCATTGATATTTAAATTTTGTGTCATTTCTTTTACAACATTAATACTTAATACTGCACACAGGTAGTTAGCATAGTTGATAGTGCCGTCATATTACTTTCAACAACTATCACAAAAATTTTGTTCCTGCATAAATATTAAAAATCCTTCCTTCAACCTTCTTGCTATCAGCTGTCTATGTCTAGTGTCTATCCGACTAAATAAACACAAATTACAAATTCTAGATTAAATTCAAATTTCAAATCGAGATCGCCGACCCTACAGGGATTACAAATTACAATGAGAGAGAATTAGAATGAGCCTCTGGCTGTTTATTTCTGCAAGTCTGTTGTATATATACTATAATACTATAATAATAATATAAAAAAAGTAAACACTGTTTTGCAAAATATGCAAATGGCAAATGGTAAATGGTAATGGTGCAGTGTGATGCAGAAGTGAGTGTGTGCGCTATTTTATTTTAGCTCTTATACTTCCCCTTTCTGGACAAAATGACGAGGACGAGATCGATGACTTGTGATGACGAATACGATTGACTGACTGACTAACCTTATAGGAATTAATTTAACTAATATTTATTAAATTTTAATGCCTATATATTTATAATTAATTACAATTACAACATCACTCGCTACAGAAGAAAGTACACCCGCAGAGCAGAGACCCACGGAGATAGATGGGCATAAAGATATCGGCCAAAGTAATCGGCCAATGTTATCGGCCAAAGTATGAAATTATCGGCCAAAGTCATCCTACCATTATTAATAATAACTTTTGCATTTTTCAACTTTTAAAAAAAATTCCACCGGGATTCGTCGTTATTTTGTATTACCCCCGGACCATTTCCTCAGTTTTGGGAAATTTTGATTTTTTCAAAATTTCGAAC
>JAQFZC010001018.1:0-35765 GCA_034695205.1 Dicyrtoma fusca | reverse complement strand
GGTTTGCACGCGAGCGACAATTTTAAATTTTTAAATTACAAAATTGCACTTCGTTTTGAAAAGGTTCGCCATGGCTGGGTTAGATCAATGAGTTACCTACCTAAATATCTACCTTCGAATTGAGATGCCATTTTACATACATACCTAGGTGTGTACGTCTGTAATACTCTGTAATTTTAGTTCTAGTCTACACAATTTTATTGTTTATAACGAGCCGGCTCAATAATGCAACATTTAGATATTTCACATAGGTATGTAATAATAACCTGAAAAAATTCAAAGAGCTTTGAGAGGGCAACATGGAATTCCGCGGTCCGTCGTCTGATCTTTGAAGATACCTAGGTAATTCTTTTCGATTGAAATAGCTAGGAGACTGTATCGAGCCTGTACTGTACTATCGACACTATCGAGGGTAGTATGCACGAACACAGGAGCACAATTTACAACTTTGTTCAAAGAAATGTGATTTTCTATCTTCAATTGGCTAATCGTAATTTTGTCGCGTGCCAAATATACTTTAAACCTGTATCATTTAACTCTCATTTCCATTGCACTCTGTCAATTCATATCAAAAACAAAGCCAAGTAGGTAGTAGGGTAGTACAATCAACTATAATAAAATATCTGTAGAACTGTGGAAGGGGTACTGCAGACTGCAGAGCAGAGTAGCTACATACATATTTTACGTATTTCGACAGTACAAAGCTATGCATAGGCATGAAATTGAATGGCGCTTGTAATAAATACGGTGGTACAGTACAACTGTAGAGAATGAATTTATGAATTCATCGTAGATCGTAGGAAGGATCGTACCATGTGCTTTTTTCTTATACTTGTACCTATAGGTATAGATATGTCATTTCAGAAGGCTTATAAATACGTGGACCCAATAGTAATAAGTACAGTTACACAGTGTGTACACTTTGTTATCAATATCAGAGTTGGCGAGAAGTTTGTGTAGACAAGAGTTTGAGTTCACAATTCACAACCAAATCATACACATATACCACCATAAGAATCACTCTCCGCACTACTGCCTATGATATATTATGTAAAATATGGCCCCGATACGTCAACTCATACATCATACCCATAAAATTATAGTTACCTACCTCCATGGCTTACAGTCGTAAATATACAAAGAGTTTATATTTTCTGAAACACATACGTATTTCATAACCACATTTACTTAGGTATGTATATAGACACACATTGATTTCAAATGAAAGAAAAACTCTACATCCTTTTTTTTCCCAACCTCTTACTTTCTACCCTCACAGAGCCAACTAATAAAAAAAATCTGCCGGCCGGTAAACATGAGGAAAGCAATTCCATTGCACTTGGTATTTAATATTTTACAAACAACAAACTGAGGGCGGTACGTAAACGTTAGGTACCTATGCAGGTTAATGCAACATGCAATACCGTATCTATATTTTGTAGAACCCACTACACTGTACTGTCACATTACATTCCAATCCAAGAGTTGTTTATTTATACATAACACAACACTAGATACAATATGATGGAAAAGTTGAGAAGGTAAACATGTACAGACTACTACTCATCATCATCATCATCATCATCATCATTGCACAGGCCTTTAGTTTGAAATAACCAAATAACTGTAGCACACTGATAACGAAAGATAAAGTTTCTTGATGACAGGAGTTAAGAGTTGGACCATGGCAGTTTCAAAACATTTGATTTCATGCGGGAATAAAAACACCAACTTGAAAACAACAGAGATAATTTTGTAGGTATTAGGTATAAATAGGTACATAGATACCCTTAAAACTACCTATCATTTGTTCAAAATAAAAACTAATGTTGAGATACCTACGGTGTCGGTGTACGTGAACTCAGAACTGATATGGCAAGATTGCTGTCAACTGTGTACAATTACCTCAAGGAACTAGAATACTAGAACGAACGAGGGGGAAAAATTCAAATCATTCAGTTGTTAAATCAAATTGGTGTATCTAGAATCTAAGATAGGTGTAACTAGGCGACCTAGGCTGGTTGCTATAGTACTGGCTCTTCTGTGACAGATTAAGCCAAGCCAGCAGCCAGCTGGGCCGAGCATGTGTTCCGTCCTCAAGAACAATTTTAATTTAGTTGGCGAGGGAAGATGTTGCTAATTGAGTAATGGAACAACGTTTCATCTCCTCGTGCAAAACTTTTCACAAATGGGTCAAATGGGAGGATTGAGTCAAACTGACTTGACTCTCAGCGCAACGAGCAATCAACTGCACAAACAATCACAGACTCACACACACACACGTAGACAAAGTAATTAAAAGAGTAAGCTAATAAAGCTTTCTTTTGTGATTACGCTACATGCTACATCCACGAGCAAAATAGAATCTGGATAGTATTTTGACACTCATCAGAGCAGGGACACGACAGTTTACTGGCAGTTGGATAGGTGTATACCTAGGTTGTGCTAATCATTCGTAATCTACTGAAAATCGAAAAATTGAAGTTCGAGGTTCATACACCTTTCCCAGTAACTTAGTAACTTATTCATGAATACAGAGAGCATTCATGTAAATTTGTTGCAAACAAAAAAAACAGCAGCATAAAAAAATTTCCAATGTACATACCTAGCTACCTACGATGGAAAGAACCAGACAAGATAGGTAAACTGCTGTTTTGTTTTACCAGTGCTATATTAGAAACAATAGAAACAATTATTGCAAAGGTATGTAGGTACGATGCAAAACTATTTGTATCCCTACATTAACTAAAAAAGGTTCAGTGCGCTGCTGCCTGTGCCTGTTTACTTATAATACACACAACTGCATCCAGTAAGTACACATAGACAAATCATCACGTCTACGGACTGAAGGCAAAGGCAAGTCTAAAACATAAAACATACTAAAGTTGGAAAAATATGTGTACAACACAAGGAGCATAAAATAGATGAATGAGGAAGTGTGCCGTGGTAATATTTCTGTAGGTACCTATACATGTATGCATATAAATAGGCACACTCATATAGTTTGGATTTGGAATAAGGTAGCTGAATGTTTTTCTGTAGTATAAAGTATAAAGTATCCCATCGAAAAGCAAAGTGAAACTGTGTCTACATAAGAAATATGTATATATATATATTTGAGTGTGCACCCGAAGTAAGGCCATCGCCATTATAGCCATGTGAGCGACTCGAGATTAGGGGATATCCAAAGAGATTGAAGCATGTTAGGTTTGAGCACCAAAACGACGACTCCACGTGCTCTTCATGCTTTGCCTTTTCAATTCAATCACCTCAACTATGGCCGGAGAGACAGAGACAAGCAAAAGACCAAGACATTTTTTTTTCTTCTCCTAATCCCTAACTTACCCACCACCACTACTATAGCGAAAATGCCCGGCATTTCTCCCTCCATGCCATTCCAAATCAGCTGTTTCCTTTGATTATGCCCCACACTCTCGATGATGACGACATTCATTATCATCATGCTCTCCATGGAAAGATAAAAAATCAGATGCACAAAACTTAAATGCACTGTCTTTCCATTTCCATCGCCAGACCCTAAGGATACTCTGACTATGATCTCAAAGCATCAACTCTTACTGACTGTCTCTGACTCAAAATAAGAATGAGAATATAATTACGCGAAGAAGAATAGCGCGTAGCATTCATGACACCCTTTTAAACTATTTAAGAGTATCCAATCCACTACATGGAGTTATGCACGCAAGGAATGAATGCCTTTTCGTAACAACAGTGAAATTATTGAATGTGATCTCCTCCAAAATATCCGGAGTAACGCCAAATTTAGTACTAGAGTAGCTTTCTATACGTTCGAGAAAAAAGAGTAAGACAATGATGATTGGCATTTGAAGGTTACTCACATTACATAGCATTTAGACAAAACAAAAGGTGGAAAAGTTGAACTTTAGAATCAAACTGACTCGTAGCCTGACATTTCGTTTTAAAGTGACAGATTTTAAGTAACACTGTGCGGGTAGCAACACGTGTAAAAAGTAACTGTGGCATAAAACAATGATACTTACTTGTCTGTACATGGGTTGCTGCTGTTGCTGCATTAAATGCTGCGGAGGAGGAGGATGACCGTAAGAATTGACTGGCGGTCGACTTGAAGGAGGGGGAGGTGGACCGCTGGGCCATCCAGGACCAGGGTAATCAGCCTTAGAATGAGGGGGAACATTGTAAGAAGAGTGATCGTAACCTCCGGGAGGGGGATAACGATGACCACTGTGGCCCATTACAGGAGCACCTCCTGGTCCACTTGCACCAGCACCACCAGACGATTGCAACAATTGATTTAAAGTAGGAGTGGGACCGCTGGGTTGTGATAAACTTTGACCAGCAATCCCGCCAGGATTAGGAGGATAGCCAGCTCTCATTTGTGGAGGTGGATATTGCCCTGGGCCGGGAGGTGGCTGTTGCTGAGGTCCACTACCCGGCGGCCCGCCTGGAAGAGGTTTTCCTGCAATTAAAAAATCAGTTACATGAACACCTCTTTTGACAGACTAAATTACTGATAATAATAAAAAAATTAGGGAAACATTTTAGGCATAAAAGTAAATTTATGAACTGCTGTCTTTTAAGCAATTTAGTTACCGGGAAATCTCATTGGTGGTTGTTGTGGCGGGTATGGATGTTGGTAGGGATGCTGTGAAGCATTCATTTCAGAGCTATTCAGATGACCATGTTGATGTTGGTCGTAACCCGTTCGTCCATAGGGCGGGTACCCCGGAGGATACTGATGATGGTGCGGTTGTTGGTGCGGAGGTGGCGGGTAACCATGTGGTCCTCCTGGCCCTGGTTGCTGTTGTTGCTGCTGCTGCTGCTGCTGCTGCTGCTCGGGGTTACTATTTTCACTGACACTTGGCATCCCTTTTTGAGTGTCTGGGTGATTTGTATTAGGACCACCTTGACTGTTCGTACCACTATGGCTCATATTTCGAATAATTTGTTGCTGATGCTCATAGTTCGACTGATGATGTGCATTATTGTTAGTGACCGACGAATTCGAATTGGACAAGAAATTTCGAAATGAATAGTTGCTCTCTCCATGATTATTATGATTATTCACGTGATTCTGTTGAGGGAGGTGATGACTATTGTTGGGGATGCCGGTATCTCTACTTTCTTTCGCAAAACTTTGATTTGAAGAGTCAGAGGAGTCTGATTTGTCATTATTTATTCCGTTGGACAAACCCGTGTGAGCATTGTTAGCACTTGCACTTGTGTTGTTACTCTGTCCATGTCCATGTAACTTCAATCCACCAGAGGATTCTAATTTCCCATTGCCACTAGTATCACAAATCTTCGGCGTCTCCGCCTGAGCCGTGGCCATCATATTTTAACAAGAACATTAAAACACAAGAAATTTCGTCTACTTAACCATAGTTGGTTACGCAATTTTAATTCAAGTTCTTAAAACTACACCACTGCATCTGCGAAAATACGTCTGTGGTACACTATTCTCATCCATATTTTAACACAATTTTTCCTTTGTCACCATTTTACTTCAGACTCTCATTCCATCCCCACACTCCACTTGAACGACGTTTCCTTTCAGGAACGTACAATATATTCATTTTTCTGAAAAATCGATTCAACGTTTCAATTAGACATGCTCATTTATTATACTACTAAGACTTTAAAATCAACTTAATAATACGATCAGTTAAACAAAAACTAGATATTGGTCGTCCTAAAATTGACGATGTGCACCCAATTTTAATACGAAACTGCGTAAGTAGTCACAAAAAGGTTGGATTTCGGAGTATAACTGCAGACGATTCAAATATGGAGTCCAAAAGACTATGTCCTGTACTAGCAGGTATTCAACTTTGCTGTATTCAGAATGAAATTTTTACATTTCACAACTCACAACTCAGATCCGAAACAAAATTCTATGGATTCCTCGACATTCTGAATGTATTATACGTCAAACAACAAAACTGGCATGTATTGCAAAACACAGTCAACAGTAATAGCAAAACAATTTTTGAATTTCGAAACGCAATTCACTTTTGCTGAGAGGATTTCTCTGAATGTTTTGATGCTAATCTTTCGATGTAAGAGTTACGGGCGGAAACGCTCATTACGCATTTAGGACCTAAGAAATGTCGAAATTTCGGATCACTCCAATAATCCTTCCGATTTAAACGCTCTTAACAACTCGAAAAAAGTTTCAAAATAAATCGCAATGGTAAAACTTGAATGGCGCTTAAAGCTGTGATAGATTTACACGGTGTAAATAGCTCCAATCAACAATTTTATATTCAAGAACAACTACTATTTTCAGTCATGAGGAACTTTCCGATCCAAATCCCACAGCAATTTTAGTACCTAACCATAAATGGCGAGACACTTTTGAATATTCCGGAAGCCCCTCAAAAACTTGAAAACATTAGTTTTTCCATCAAAATTGATGATTCGACCACCACGGGCAACGAACAAGGAATTTATATACTTGGTTTGTCGTTATTCGTGTAAGTGCAAGATATTCCTTCCACCACAAAATGGCACAAACACATTCAAACTTTAAAATGTCAACGACACAAGAAGTTTGAACCAAATGGACACAAAACTAAACCATTTTAAATGTAGTCAATTATCGCATTGGTCATTCTCATGTCGTATTTTAAAGGAACTTGATTTTTTGAACAGAAAGTAGATTAAGGACTGAAATACGATGTTGAGTCACGGGTGCAAAAGTAAAACTCAAGCATCGAAACTGAAGCACTGACGGACTGAAATAAGATTTGAGAGTGTGTTGAACTACCGAGCCATCTTACACTTTGTTGCTTCAAAATTCCATTAATTCCATACGAAAATTTCATCCCCTAGCAACAAAGTTGCTTCTAGTACACTGAGTCATAGTCCAAAGTTAGTAAAATACTTCATAGTTGATCTCGTTACACTCTTGTAAACTCCGAAAATCCAACCAAATTGTTGTCAGTAAAACAATTCGTTCTTCGTCATTCGTACTCGCAGTATTCACTTTATGACTGTGTTGAGATTTGACTGATGACACGATGACTGTCGAAGAAAAAAAATGAATCAAAGTAAAAATTACACCACAAAAATGACCAAAATGTTGAAACAGTTCTCAATCATCAATTCTAGACTATTCAAATTGAATCTCATTCATTGAATCCCTTGCTGTTACTCAGAAACTATAAAATAAAGGGATTTAGAAAGGGGATAGTTCACATTATTAGTAAATTACAGAATGTTTCGTCAAAAACTATTGAAAAGTTCCAAAATTTCCATCTTCATGATTTCGCCTTTCACACCAACAAGCTTTATATTTCTGTTTCTGTCTGCTCTGTCTGATTTCTGATAATTTTGACAAGCCTCGCCATTCGTCCACCACAAAATGACGAGGATGCTGACCGAAGAGAACCAATTATGAGTAATTAACGAACAAACAAATGAAGGACTGAACAAATTAGGTATTATATGTGAAATGACGTTCAACGCTGAACAGAACAACAAGAACAACAACCGATCTGCAGAACTCAAACCAAATAATTGTGTAGAAACTTTTTACAGCACAACAAAAATACGACTGACGTGACACGATCAACAGCAATCGGATCGGAGTTTAAACAACAAATTTTAAGACTCAAATTATTTTTTTTTTCAATTTACCATTTACGGTATAATACA
The DNA here is from genome assembly GCA_034695205.1 of Dicyrtoma fusca. NCBI lineage: Eukaryota > Metazoa > Arthropoda > Collembola > Symphypleona > Dicyrtomidae > Dicyrtoma > Dicyrtoma fusca. The sequence continues at coordinate 28,106 of JAQFZC010001018.1, read as the reverse complement.
AAAACACACACTCGACCATCGACCATAATAATATTAATAATGCAACGCTGAGCTGAATGACGAAAGACGAAACTGAACTGAGAACTTTGAAACTGTGTAGTGAACTATAGTGAGACGGTAGATTTCAAATTTTTGACGATGGAACTATTTATTGGAACTTTTGACTGTAATAATGATTAATTTCCTTAATCGCACAGACAGACACTCAAAACGAACTTCGAACTCTTCGAAATTGGTTATTTTAACATTTTTGTAATTTTAATTTTTCAAAATTTCGCTAGGTTGTAGGTTTCTGGAAGCCAAACCTTTCTACAATTATATTTTGCACTTGTGACTTGGTCTTGTTGTTGGTCTCTTTCTGCTTCTTTTTTCCCGTCCTTTCTAATGTAATTGTAATTCCTTCAACATTTCAAGAAGTAAGTTGTAAGTAAGTTGTGTAAGTCTGCTCCTTTTTTTCCATCCAATAAACCATCATAGAATCAGAGTCTCTCTCCTTTCTGATTCTAAACTACATTCAACATTACACACTACTATCAAAACTTGAAAACTACACAAAGTGTAATTACAATTACTTACTATATAATCGACAAAATCTTGCTGATGAGAAGAATAATATCAAATGTTGTAGAAGGTATTAATTTATTATGTTAGGATTCAGGATTTGGACGATGGTACAAATTTATTATTTCCAAATCCAAATTCCAAAGCGCGTCCCTCTCGTCTTGTATATATTTCTTGACTTATGTTGCCTTCCCACTGAACTGAATTTCCAAGTTTTTTTCCTTCGTTTTTTCGTAATTTTTTGGTAGAAGACAGAGGAGAAAGACACACACACTCTTACGTGTTCGTTCAGTATGAGTTTTGACTACTTTTATTATATTTCTTACTCTTGCCTGTGAGCTTAGAGTGAGAGCTTTTAGTGCCAGCCAGAATATACACACACACAGAGAGTCTACACAAGCAATTTTTGCTGTCTCTCTCTCTCTCTCTTGAATTTCTGTACAGTTGGTTCGGAACACTCAAGTGTTCCCTACCCAATAGTACTGCCAAGACCCACACAGTAAGTTCAGTCCCAACCAACCAACCAACCCAAGGTAGGTACTTACATATGATGATGATGATGACTGTACAGTACACACCGAGTACAGTGTACACTCTCTCTCTGTTCCTTCGTCTACTCGTCTCTCAACTCACTCTCTTCCCATTTAGTTTAGTGTGCTGTGTATAGCTAGCTCAAAAGCTGTAGCTGTGCACTCTGCACAAGGCTTGTGTGACAAGAGAGCTTGAAAAAGCAGCCAAGAAGAGTGAGTGTGTGTTCAGTTTCCATCCGCCACCATGGTGGAGCCAAGTCAACTCCAAAATCCAACTCGAAAAACATTATAGGTAGCTAGCCAGCCAGCCTTCCTACGTCCCACTATACATAGAATAGACGAGAGAATTCACCATTAAATCCACTATCCACATCCACACTATGAAGGAACGAACGAACGAACGAACAACTCTAAAAACTCAAAACTACAGTCTGTCCACACAGCACAGTTACAGTAACACAGCGCGCATAGGTAGAACTAAGAAAGAAAGAAAGGTATATACGTTCTCTACCAGACCAGTCACTCCGTTCCGTCCATGTATAGATAGCATGTAGTAAAACTCTAGTGAGTGAAGGTAGGCTTCCTTCAATGCTTTACTCTAACTCTACTCATACTCTTGAGTAATACCCAAACCCAGTTATACCAAGACCAACAACTACCATCAACGTCGTAGCATGAGACGAGAGAGAGGGCAAAATTTAGTAATAGGAAAAAGAGCCTATCTACATAGAATGTCTGATATAGCAAAATAGGGCTCTACCAACTCTTGTTCTTGTTGTTGTGAACAAAAATTTTCCCTCGACTCACTGCTCTCCGGCTGCTTAATACTGCACACAGTGCACACACCATCATACCCTATAGCCTAGTCACTAGCACTCTCTCTCTCTCTCGCACGGAGTGCGGCAGTATGAAGCCGCCGCCGCCGCTGTGTGCAGAGTATACGGCTGCTTTATGTTTGTGCAATCATATGTACGTACGTACCTACCTTATGCGTGTTATCTACCCCCCGCCCCGTCCCCCCCCCCATTTTTGCCCGTAGCTCAAACTCTAACCAAGGAAAGGGGCACTCCAATAATGACTGTATATGGAAATGGAGCAACATGCACGCTTTTTATTTCAAATCATCCCTCTTTGCAAAACAACCCTTTGAAAACCCATGGCTATGTTTTGCATTTTACTTTAAGGTTTAAGCGGAACGGAAGCATCGTCGCCAGGGGGCGCAGTCGCTACTAAAATTCGGCTGCCATCTTGTTACTTTTTTTCAAAACGGTCAACGGTGGTGGACTTTGAAAGCCTGAAAATATTTATTAAAATCATGTTTTGCCTTTTTTTTTTGGTTTGTTTAAAGGATTGGAGATTTTCTCCCATGGCCATCCTGTGTGAGTTTGGGTCGGTTCCTCTCTCTCTCTCTCTATTTTCCTTCTTTTTACTTTATTGAGCACAGCAGAAGTAGCAGCAGTCGTCCGTCCTCTGCTGTAGGCCTGTAGGTAGGTACGGTCGTAGAGAGACACAGACCGATGATAGTAGGTAGGTAGAGAGATACTAGGAGGATAGGATATTATTGTTAGTTGGAAAGAGCAGAGCAGCGGCTGCTCTGTGAGAAAGAACTTAGAGTTGGAGTCTATGTATCTCCATCCATTGAATTGACTAACACACAACCATACACACACACACACACACACCAGTCTAAAGTCTACGGTACGGACAGCGCTCGTCAGAGCGAGAGCGGAGGGGTCTACATAGCGTATGGGACACACTGTACGTATATACTTACACCTAACTAGTAAAAAGCATCAGATAGACTAGAAACTAGAATGCTTTAGATGTATTCACGTACGAATAGATTGGTTTCCCATGTCAGAAATTCTCCATGGCTAAAGGCTCGGCTCGGCTCTCTCTCTCTGCCATGGGTTTGGGTTCTACTTCTACTTCTAGTCTCGTCTACTCTACTCTACTCTACTCTGTCAGAGAACATGTCTTTCAAAATGCTATATAGCCACCTTCAATGTTCAGAGAGCTCTATGCCATGAATTGCCATGTACTTGTCTCTCTCTCTCCCAACATTTTAGTTGAGTTGGCTTGCTTTTGCTTCACATCCATCCCTTCTATGATATTATATAGTTTTGGTTAGTCTGTGGGTCTCCTTTTGCCTTTACATTTGCCTTTGCCATTGCCTTTGCCTGTCTTGTGTGCTGATAAGGGGAAAAACGAAAAAGCTCAATATTCTTGTACCCCTCCGCTCTCTCTCAGAGTTACTCTCAACACACTAAAGTATAAACCTCGAGCATCCCATCCCATCCATTGCCCAAGCCTGTACACTGTACACCGTACTTCTCTACACAAGGTAGATGTAGATTGGTTAAAATGCCGAGTATATACAGTCTACAGAAGAGATTGTGTACCTACCTACCTACCTAGACCTAGCTATACCTACGCTGCCCAAACCCAAAGCCTCTCTCTCTTTCTGTGTTCTGTTGAGAGGAAACCAAGCGAATTACGGCTACACGGCTTGGCTCCGGCTCTTGGTTGGTTGGTTAGATCCCATTGCTATATGCCTTGTGTATAGGATAGGATGATGATGATGATGTTGGTTGGGGATTTTTGGATTGCATTGAACCCAGGTTGTTCAATATCTCTCGAGCAGTTGTTAAAGCTGTTGGGTAGTAGTAGTGGTAGAGAGCTGTAGACGTAGCTGTAGAGCCCATTCGTTGGTTGCTTTTTGCCGTCAGTTGAGTTGAGAGCTGTCGACTCTGTCTCTCTTCACTGTGTGTGTGTAAATGCAAGGCAAGGCAATGCTGCTGTATGTTCTAATTCTGAATTCACATTAGATTATTATATATATTTTGTGTGTGTGTGTGTCTGTGTGTTTTTTTTCTTATTCTATCCATGGGGGTAGTGTCATGTCCAGAGAGGTCAGGTCATCCGGAAGGGGATGAGACGGAGGGGGAGAGCTGGAGCTTCCCCATCAAATTCTGGGGGTGATGAGTTAAAAAAGACCCGGGAAAACCGGTGAAAGAGGCAGAACTAGTTGTGCAATTAAGTCAATAGGGCGGAGGACGTCCGTTCCTTTCCATGGTGATTCGTCTGAGTCATTCTTTTGAAAATGGGAAGCTGTTACTCCCTTCTCTCTCTCTCTCTCTCTCTCTCTCTCTCTCTCTCTGTCTCTCTCTCACACACACAAATGTTCCTTCGTTCAAAATCCTTTTTGCTTTGCTAGCAAACTAAAAGTAAATCGTATCTAAAGGCAAAGGCAAAGGGAAATGCAATGCCTGCCTGCCTTGCCTGTCTGGTTCTGGTTCTGAGTTCTCTTCTACTCACTCAGTTCGACTGTAGTTGTGTGTGTGTGTGTTAAAGCTTGCTTGGTTGGTTGCATAGCATTACACATTCCCTATTCCCTTCCTTACATTATTTTTCAAATCCAATGGAATAGAATGGAAAAGAACTCTCGTAGCAGCCGTAGCATAGTTGGAAGGAACGAAGCAAACCCAAAAAAGCCCCAAAAACCCAAACTCAACTGGGTAGAATGTAGAAGGCTGTAGCATATAGTAGCATGGGCAGTCGTAGGCTAGCTATGCTGTAAACGTAAACTTTTATCCTTTTTCCTTTTTCTGCAGACTGAGTCTGTGTGTGTGTCTGTAGTATAAGGAAAGATGAAACTAAAATGCAATGCTAGTCTAAACTCTAAACTCTAAAAGTCATTCCTATTTTCCCTTGACTGTGACCAGTGTGGGACTGGTGAGACGAGTGAGGGAGTTTTGCCTTTGACGTTGCCTTTGCCTTTGGCTTCTTGAAAGGATGATGATGCGATGGGATGGAAGATGGGAATGAATGCATGGAAAGTATAAGCTCATGATTGTCATATTGTGAGGGATGCCAGGGCAGTGTCAGTGCCAGTACAGAACAGAACAGAGTACACAGAGACAGAGACCATGGAAAAATGGAATGATAAAAACTGAGGATGAGAGAACATGTGAGAGAAAAGGCAAGGCAAAAAGAGATCTGCCTATGATATATACATATATAGGACTGATCTGACATTACAGAATACAGAGGGATTCTATAATATTTTTGTGCCTTGGAACATGGAACGTAAAGGGCTGGGCTGTGTGTTTTATTTCTCATGTTGGAACTGGATCTGGATCTGTGGATCTGTGAGATCTCCTGCCTCTCTCTCTGCCTCGCTTTCAAATTCAGCTTCAACTTCAACCCACGGATGGTCCCAACCAAACCCAAATGATGCGATACACTATTACACCATCCAAGTAGCTACTATAGAGGCAAGGCACATTCGCACACACACGCTCGATCTTAGCTTCGCTTAAATATATTTCTCGTGAATTTCGGTTTTCGGTTTCGGTTTCGGATGGGAGCGAGCAAGAGCAAGTTAAGTATGTATGTATGTGTGTGTGTTATTCCCTGGGCTGCTGGATTCATCTTCCATCCTTGCTTGTGTTGAAAAAAGTTCTGAGTCAGACTTCTGGTGCACAGGATCATGATCATCTCTCCCGTGCTATCTCTCGTACGTAATATCTGTCTCATCCTTTCCACGTCCGTGGAGTATGTGGGCTACTGTAGAGCGAGAGTAGTAGAGGTTTGAATTCGGATTTCGGATTTCGGATTCTCGGTCTTTTTCCTGTAGCTTTGGCATGGGCGGGTGTGTGTATTCTTACAACGTGAGGAGTTGGGACTTCCTTCAGTGCCCTTCATCTTCACGTTAAGGTTGCCCAATGCAATGCAATGCTATGAGCAGTGTGGATGAGAAGTTTCCCTCGTCTCTTGTTGCATCCCATTTTCATCGGAAAGGATAAATTCTACACGGTAACTTTACCTTGCCTTGTGCCATACCATGGACTGACTTGACTCTCCATAGGAAACCATGGAAGTGAAACTCGTAGGGAAAAAGTAAAGAGAGACGGGAGATTGAATAGAGCGAGAGCATCCTACGGAGGAAAAGGTACTTATATTCCCTTACGTCTAGCTTTAACTTGATCTTCATCCTCTTTTTCCCTCTCACTCTTCCTAGACCCTCGCTGTCTGCACTCTACTCTACTCAACACTGATTCCATAGTGAATTTTCTTGAAGCGAGTGAGCGAGTATAGAAAAGCATGAGAGAACTGAAACTGGAAACACTAAATGCCAACAGCTATACTAAACGAGAGCCAAGTCAAGTCAAGTCAGTCAAGCTAAAACCAAAAACCCAAGCCAAAGCAAAAAGTAATGTAAAGGGAAGAAGATGGGATGAGATGAGATGAGATGAGATGAACCAGCGTCAGCAGTCCAAAAGCAAAAGCCCAAGTCAGCCCAATAGTATAGAGCTAGCATAACAACAACAACCAAAAGAGATACGAACAACAACAGGATGGGAACGGGACGGAAACTTTTTATTTTTCAAACTTATGTATGGGGAACATGCAGAGCTTATAAAAGTTGAGATCTTTTTTCGAGTCTTTGAATTTTAGTAGTTGGCTTGGCTACCATCACCATAGGAAGGATAGGCCAGGATGCGATGCCTTCCACGATTACACTGAGAAAGAAGACAAGGAACAAGTCAAGTCCAAGAACCTTCTTTCTTTCTTTTTCCCCTTCTTCTTCTTCTTCTTCTTTTTCTTTTTCTCCGCTCTCTTCTCAATCTATTTCCCTTCATTATTCACTGCACTCACATCACATCACGGCAGAATCAACAATCAAATGAAAGCCAAAGCTCAAAGCTAAACTATCCGTTCCATTGAGCTACATATTATGCTACTCACAACAAGTAGGCAGCACCTACTATGTACGTACATCTTACGAATGCAATGCAATAGCCGGTTCTATCTATCTATAAGTACGCATAAAACAGATGACCGAGTCAAATGTTGAATAGGTACACGTTCCTTTGATCAACAAGGTAAAGTTACAATCAAAAAATTACGATTGAGATTACACCTACAGCTATAGTAATAGTAATAGTGTATGTACATAATGAGAGAAAGGTCCAGCCTATATATGTATATAGTGTCCATAGACTATAGACTCGGTTCGTCTGTCTTCATTTGGCATTTAGCAATAGGAATGGGATGGCTCGGGCTCTCGTAAAAAGGAGAAACTTGGGAGAATTGTTGATGCTGATGGATGGGAGAAGAAATCCTTTGATTACAAAATGAATGTAGACCTGTCATGTATGTATCTAATCTAGCTTAGAACTTAGAACCCACCTTCCCATTCAAATTACTGACTACAGTCTCAGCCTCTCCGTCCAAATTACGTAAGGGATGTAAACGCACGCTGGCACTGTCTTTCCTTAACCTTTTCGAAATGAAACATACCTGTTTTGAAATACCTTGTTTTGCATCTTTTTGAAACTATCAATTTCCTATTTTGACCTTTCTGAAAGTGTTAGGTTCTTGTTTTACATCTTTTTGAAAATGTCAGTTTCTTGTTTTGACCTTTCTGAAAGTGCTAATTTCTTGTTTTGACCTTTTTGAAAATGCCAATTTCTTGTTTTTCACGTTTTTGAAAGTGCTAATTTCTTGTTTTGACCTTTTTGAAAGTATTAATATTTTGTTTTACATATTTTTGAAAATGTCAGTTTCTTGTTTTGACCTTTCTCAAAATGCTAATTTCTTGTTTGACATCTTTTCTGAAAGGGCTAATTTCTTGTTTTACATATTTTTGAAAATGCCAATTTCTAATAATTGTGACCTTTTTGAAAGTCTTGGTTTACTGGTTTTGAATGCTTTTAAAAATATGATTTCTAGTTTTGCCGTTTTGAAAAAGTCAATTTCTAGAATTTTTACTTTTATAAATCATTCTTTCCATGGTTTCCCTGTTGCGAAGGGGTTAAATGTATGCATGGATTTTATAAGAAAATAAGCTGGAGCTGATCCGGTGCCGGTATGGCTCTTCAGTGCCTCAACATAACTTTGCATGATTACGTGCACTGTCACTATATAGTGATGGGGTGCATATGGACGCATTGTCGGCATCGGGATCCGCATCCTCATCTCGGGAAGGATTGAAATTCCTATGAAGAATTTGTTTCTGTTTGTAGTTTGTGTATTACATAGGTAATATAGGACCCAGGAATCCTTCTCCCATCTGAAAGAGAAAATGCATAATTTATGGCCGGTTTTCTGTCGGCAATTTCTATGTGTTCAACATTACCCACGTTTATCCTTTTACCCACATATGAACCTATCGAGAGTCCAAAGACAGGCCCGCCTAAATGATCCTCATCAAATGGCTATAACAACTATGTATGTATATATCCATCCACCCGGCTTCTATTCGACTTTCAACTTCGGCTTGGTGAGAAGATGTACAATCTTTATATCCGTATGTACATGCTATATAGCTATAGGCACACTACTACGCTTGTCCTTCGAAAAGACCCATTTCATTTCAACTTTCATTCAGTTATCTACCGGTTGCGCACTATCTCCCTTTTTACACTTCCCAAGTAAGTTAGGTACCCCCGTACGGTGTGCAGTTTTGTTTCAATTTGCAATTTAAGATTGCCAATTTCTTTTTTTTTTCTATTTTATTCATTTTATGACAAATCTTACAAGTTCAAAACACATTAGTTGAATGCTCCCTGACAAAACTTTGAATAATTTTTACAAATTTATGCGAATACCTAATAATGTTTATTGTTCTTTACAGTTTTTTGTAGGTGGTGAGTGCATAGCCAGAATAATAAAGGTGTAATTAATTTGATATTTGAACTAACTAGTTAGTAGTTAGTACTTTTTGCATTTGACATACCTAATGTAATTGCTCATGTAGCTACAAGTTTTTGCAGGCGTCACTGTCACATGCACATTTAACATTTCGATTTCGTCTCCTTCCCATTAATGAGTGAAAAGAAGGAGAGCGAGAGATGGAGGGAAAAGTAAGAGATGAATGCTTAAGCATGCATACTATAAAGGTGGGCCTATGTAAAGATGAAATGATAATGTACTACTGGAAACTTAAAGAAAGATGACCGAGTCAAGACCAGACCAACTCATTGTCAGTTTTCTTTAGGTAGGTAGGTATAGCTATATGTACCTATACCTATACTGACTCCACTCATTATCATCTCATATCATCAATAATAGTAATAGTGCAGCCAAGATAAAGCCTATGGGTGAAATGGCTCGTCTTTTCCTCTTATAAATGTTACAGATGTACTAGTAATACATGGTTGAGTATGAGTACTAATATTCATGAGGGTACCTCCATCTCTTCACAATAACAAGATGAACATGGGCAAGGGCGTTGAATTTATCTCATATATAGGTATCTCTTATGTACAGATATACGTACCTACTACTTGGTCTCCTTTACTCTGTCCTCAGAAATAAAATGTGAGCTACCTATATTTATCAGCAATAAATAAGTAGAGAGCTGCTCGGATTCTCTGCATTGCACTGCACTGTAATAATCATAACTAACCTTTTCGAAACGTAATATACTCAGTTTTGAATATTTTTGAAAACGGTAATTTATAGTTTTGACCCTTTTGAAAAAGTGTTGTTTACTAGTTTTGACCCTTTTGAAAAAGTGTTATTTACTAGTTTTGACCTTTTTGAAAAAGTGTTGTTTACTAGTTTTGACCCTTTTGAAAAAGTGTTATTTACTTTAGTTTTGACCTTTTTGAAAAAAGGGGAATTTCTAGTTTTGACCCTTTTGAAAAAGTGTCATTTACTAGTTTTGACCCTTTTAAAAAAGTTAATTTCTACAATAAAACACTTTTCTAAAGCATTCTTTCTATAGTTCCCCAGTTTCAATAGGTTAATGAAGCCGAAAGCCCAACCAAAGGATAGCTGTGTAGCGATTGACGATCATCTATGCAGATTATTTGCTCATGTCCGTCGATTGGCGATTGTACATACAAAGTCAAAATTACCTACCTACAAGTTGTACAGTGAAAAATTTTATTGCAATTAGATAGCAGATTTTGCTTTTAGGCTCTCCATGCGTCATTATCCTTTATTTGTAGGCAGTGCGTGCAAAGATGGGAATGGGAATATTTATATAGTTTGGCTATAGTCAGTACATGAGATCAGAACCTTTCTTCCAAATCCAATTCCAAATCCAAACCCAACAACAAGGAAAGGAAACATTTGAAATGAAGAATTATGTACGATGAGAACGAAGGAGAACGCCACATCATTTACCCACCGACTCTTCCACTTGTCGACTTTTCAAACTTTAAGACATTTTAGCTTGAGGATAAGCGCGTATCCTGGTCGGTCCCATCCTCCCATAGTCTAACTAGTAAGAATCCTTTGGTTCTACTCTAAAGGCAAAGATACGAATTTTTGTGGTATGATGATAGTGGTGGTTGTTGTTGGTGGTGGTGGTGGTGGTGGTAGAGAGTGGACGAGGTATTTTATGAAGGGAAGAGACGATAAGCTCCGGATTTTTACTGTACGAGATGATAGGAGAGGCATGGTATAATGATCCATGAGTCTTTTTACTTTTTAGTCTTGGTTGGCTTGGCTATGTGTACAGCAAGCCAGCATAGCAGCACAGAGTACAGTGAAAAGTTGCTTGCTTGTGGAGAGTTCTTCGTATTCCTTATTACTCCTAATAATACGTGTTCTTCTCACAGTCCACTTTAGTTTCCTTTCTGACTTCATCCTAGTCAGGTTTAACTTGATGCACTGGCTTTTTTTAAAGTTTTTGAGTCATTTTTTTTCTCTCTCTCTTCCCCCTTCAAGTTATTATAGAGAGTCACACAGACAATGCACACATGGCATGGCATGGCTTGGGCTTGTGACTGGCTTGGCAGGCAGGGAATGAAGGTGGATGAGATACTAGGTAGGTAGGTAGGTACATAGGTTGGTTGATTCTCTATTTCTTTTTATTTTTCCTTCAACTAACTTGACTCCTTTCCTCTCGACATACATGAACAAGTTGGTGGATGTTAATAATGTTGATAGCTCAGTTCAGTTGTTCGTTCGTTCGTTCAGTTTACAATTCATGCACTTCTTGAGACGGAGATTTGAGAATTGCCAGTGTGTGTGTGTGTGAGTGTGTCTGGAAACGTATGTTATTGTGCTATTGCGATGTGGTTGATGCTTAAGTTGCATTCCTTGATGGTAGGTTAGCCTGACATCAAACTCAAAGCAAAGGAAAGACTGGGTACCTTTTCCTTTGGTAAATTTTTATACTCTCCCACAGTTGGTCTCTCTCCACCATTACTATACACAGTCAACAGAGTACGAACGAGTAGGTTAACCTTTTCGAAACGGTAATACACTTATTGTTAGTTTTGAATGTTTTTGAAAAGGGGGAATTTCTACAGTATTGACCATTTTAAAAGGGTAATTTTTAGGTTTTTGACCTTTTTGAAAAAAGTGTCATTTACTAGTTTTGACCTTTTTGAAAAAGTGTTATTTACTTGTTTTGAACGTTTTGAAAAAGTGTCATTTACTAGTTTTGACCTTTTTGAAAAAGTCTCATTTACTATAGTTTTACCCTTTTGATAAAGTGTTATTTACTAGTTTTGACTGTTTGAAAAAGTGTTATTTAAAAGTTTTGACCGTTTTTAAAAAGCGTTATTTACTAGTTTTGACCCTTTTGAAAAAGTGCAATTACTAGTTTTGACCTTTTTAAAAAAGCGTTATTTACTAGTTTTGCCCCTTTTGAAAAAGTGCAATTACTAGTTTTGACCTTTTTGAAAAAGTGTTATTAACTAGTTTTGACCCTTTTGAGAAAATGTCATTTTCTAGTTCTGACCCTTTCGAAAAAGTTAATTTATAGAAGTAAACACTTTTCTACAGCATTCCTTCCCTGGTTCCCCAGTTCCTCATAGGTTAATCATAAGGAGGAGTGTACAACTCTATGTAGATGTACAGATGCATTAGATTCACATGAGTGTAGAAGCTAACAATGCAATGCAATGCCATAGTAAGTACCTTATGTACTTTAGGTACCTCGTACCTACCTTCGTACCGACCGACCGACGTGCCTCATCCTCTATAATATTTTATCCTTTGCTGCTCCAACATCCAAGTCTAAGTTCTTAGTTTTTCAGTGTGAATGTACAGGGAGGATAAAACCTCTTGCGTTCCTATCTCATTCTCGTCTCTCTCTCTCTCTCTCACTCTTAGAATTATTACGTAAATACATACCACTTCAATTTACCTTTTTACCTGGCCTTTTTTTTACAACACATGCATCCACTCACTCACTCGTTCTAGTCTACGTACTCTCTTATTACGTACCTACATACTCTACGTACTAGTGCTCATAAACTTTCCATACAGTGAAGCCATTGCCATGGTGCTACGTTCCTATGCATTAAGATTGACTTGGGCTTTGGCTTTGGCTTTGGCTGCATAATATAACTTGCTAGATTCTCTTTCTTTCTTTTTCTTCTTGGAAGATTGAAGAAGTGGCCATTGCGTTAAGGCAAGGCATATGGTAGGTAGTAGGTAGTTAAATTAGGTACCTATTCTATGTAGGACGTGGAACATTACCTCTTCATCCTTCTCTCTCATCATTTCTCATGTATCATCATTTAATATATGACTCTTGCATTTCTCATTTCTCAACTCGAGTTCTGTCGCCTATGTGTAACTAAATAAAAATCAAGAAGGAAAGAACGGCGGGCAAGCAGATTTATATTGCAATTCTAAGGGTTTCCATGTATATATACATATGTATATAGCTATAGGTATATGCAACTTTTGTATTATGCTATATGCGATTAACTTGAGGGTGTACAGATACACACACACAGACACACAGAGAGACGTCGACAGGCGTTCGTTTCATATTCTCGTAGTTGAGAGAATTTTCGAGGAAAAGACCGCTTCTAATCTATCACCCATGCCTAGATGAATGCCCATTACAGATGCAAGAGTTGTACATGATCTAATAGTAATATGTAGTAACCATAGCGAAAGAGCTTATAAAGGTACATACTATCAGACCATCGCATCATCAGCATCAGCATCAGCCTCACCATCGCATCGCATCACCCTGAACCACCATGTGCATTATGCAAGATGAAAAAGCACATTGAATTGAACTAACTAGCTGACAGTAGTGGAAGATTTGAATGTGGGATGAGGATGAAGATAAAATAATGTGCATGAGCACCAACACACCATGCCTGGCAACACAACGCGGTAAATAATATAATCATAATATGTAATAAGATTACCTACCAAGATTCAGATTCTTTTAGAGACCTAACTATGTACCTATGTTGTATGTTGGTACTTGCATCTTTGGATGGATTGGACGGACATCACATGGCTTTGGCTTGTTCTTCGCCTTTAATTCCTTTGCTTTGCTTTGGCACAGCACTGCACTGTTGACTGTATTGTATATGGATGTGCGTTTCATCTTTCGTCTTTCGCCTTTCGTGCGAGCAAACGTCTGATTTTACTGCTTACTTCCTCACAACTTTTAGACTGAGGCTTTTAACCTAAGAGGAACTGGGGAACTATGGGAAGAATGCTGAACAAAAGTAGTGAATTCTATAAATGTACTCTTTCAAAAGGGTCAAAACTGTAGTAAATGACACTTTTTCAAAAGGGTCAAAACTAGTAAATGGTATTTTTTCAAAAGGGTCAAAACTAGTAAATAACACTTTTTCAAAATAATCAAAACTAGTAAATGGCACTTTTTCAAAAGGGTCAAAACTAGTAAATAACATTTTCAAAAGGTCAAAAACTATAAATTACTCTTTTCAAAAAGGTCGAAACTAGAAATGATGATTTTTAAAAACATTTAAAACTAAGTATTTTACCTTTTCGAAAAGGTTAAAATGCAATAGTGCATAGTGGTCTGACAGGCGTTTTAAATTGCATGGGTATATTACTACAACGTAGGTAGGTAGGTACCTACCTATTCCTGTATTTTTGCCTCCATGCCATGGAATGGAGCACATCCGTCCAACTTGAACTACAAGTGTATAAAAATGGAATAATAATACTACTAGAATCTTGCACATGGAATTTCATGAATTATTTTATCATGCCATCATCATCATCACCATCACATCGAAAAGCCAGCCAGTCCGCCAGTCAGTCAGTCTCCCAGTACATAATACATAGATGGTAATAATATCTCAAAAACTACATAGTAAGTTCGGTTGAACACATGCTGAAGGAAAGCTGATGAGAGATGCTCGGTGTATTTAAGCCGTATACAAAATGATCATGTCTTGCCATGCATGCAGTCAGCACGAAGATCACGGAGGAAATGATGGAAAATTGTGAACAATGCGCCCATCTTATACATTTATATTCCTACGAAGTTCAGGGCAGCGTGAAATCAAGACAGAACAGTGCATTGCAGTGTGTCTATATAAATCCAAGAAGGTGGAGGAGGGATTTTGTTAATGCTTCAAAGTTTTGTCGTTCTTGTTCTTGTGTATAAGATCTTGTTCCATCATTTACTAATTATTACTAGGTATGTATATGTATTTACGGCATAGCTTTATAAAGTGCCCCACTCTAATCTCTAATAATTTGATTACAAAATGCAACCGAACTCCATTAGCAATAGCACTAGCACTAGCTTTAGCAGCACATCTCCATCCAGAGACCATAGAAATTTAAAGACACAACAAGTAATAATGCAAAATAAATACTGTGATCATTTGCTCAAACCAAAAAAAATAGGCAAGACACGTAAATGCAAGTTACCATTCCTTCCTTCCGTGCCCTAGTCGTATAATATAAAGGATTTCTTTGAGGAACTTGCACACTAAATGACTGTTACAACTTCTACTACTACGGCTACTACTATCACTACTACGCGAGCAAAGAACAGCACAGGTATGAAGATGAAGGGAGTAGTGATTTACGTGAAGGAAAGACACCATCAAAGAGAGCAAGTTCCATTGAATGCATAGCTATACCTATACCTTCTATCAGAGTGCATTTTAGTTACATAACCTTTATTTCCATGTTCGTTTTCCTTAACCTTCGAGGAACTGGAAAACCACTCATGGAAAGAATGCTTTAGAAAAGTGTTTAATTCTATAAATTAACTTTTTTGAAAGGGTCAAAACAATAGTAAATGACACTTTTTGAAAACGGTCAAAACTAGTAAATGACACTTTTTCAAAACGGTCAAAACTAGTAAACAACACATTTTCAAAACGGTCAAAACTAGTAAACAACACATTTTCAAAACAGTCAAAACTAGTAAATGACACTTTTTCAAAACGATCAAAACTAGTTAATGACGCTTTTTCAAAATGGCCAAAACAAGTAAATAACACTTTTTCAAAAGTTCATAAAACTAGAAATTCTTCTTTTTCAAAAACATTGAAAACTAAGTACCTACATTACCCTTTTGAAAAGGTTAACCTTTTACGCGGAACCTTCCTTGAGTTGAGTACAAGGGAAAAGTCCATGAGTATACGCACACCTATACCTATAGCCTATAGCTATATATTTTTGCAGATTACTGAGACTCCGGAGACTCCGGACTCGCTGGAGTTTTATACAAAGAGATCTATCCTCCTGGTGAGTGTGAGTAGCTACATATTATGCATTTAAGTATGCAAAGCATGTGCAGACGGCTCCTCATGGAATTTTATACTTGGATGCACTATGGCAGAGAATAAGAGCACCAGTACCAGTACCAGTACCTACTTTGATGCAAGTTTGACATTGAATTCAATTCGTGGAGCCCATCGCTCTGGCTCTGGCACTCTGGCACTGTGTGGCTGGCTTGCCTTTAGTTTCGAGTTTGGATGGATATATAGGTCCAAAAAGTACACAATGGGAAAATAGAATGCAGGCGGATGCGTTTCCTTGGATGGGTATTTAGTATATTTGGTACAGATACAGACAAGGTCTTCCTTCCATCCATTACCATATGATGAGATGGGATGCTGCCGTATGCGAAAAAAATGTAATCTTTGTCCCCATCAGACGTGTAGCCGAAGCCGATGCCGATGCCGATGTCATTACCAAATGACAAGCCAAGCCTACCTTAATGTATAATGTCGATTTTTGCCAATGCCAATACTTCAATACTCTGTCTGCCTATACTTACACTATATACTATATAGCGCATCCATCCTCCCATTGTTTATCCCATTGGAATTGGAAGTGAAGCCGAAGCGCCAAAAAAAAAAAAGGAAATGCTAAAATCGCTTGCAAAATTGTAATGGTAAAACTCGTTTCCTCCTCTTTTGTTTTAAGTTGCATTGTTCCCCATTATTTAAAACAAGTGCATTCAAATTGCATTTTAACGATAGCTTGTACTATTATTGCGTGTATCCAGTAACTCCTAAAGTACCTACATGTATGGATTAAACGAGACATAACACAGGAGGGTAAATGTAGGAAGAAAGACAGAAAGAAAGAAAGAAGCAATTATCATAATAAAATCCCAAGATATTTATCATTCCATGTTTTTTTTTTCATTTCAAGTTTTTCCCTCTGTCCTCAGTTCTCTGCTGTGCTGTGGCTATGGATGTTCCACTTGACATTACGCAGAGACAGAACAGATGTGGCTGTCACTGTCATTGCATGGCATCGTACCATCGTATGGCATGGCATGTTAAATTTTTGTAGGTCTTCACATAACATGCATAGGTAGGTACCTTCAAACAACATGATTGAAATTTCATAATGCACGAGAAATCAAAAGAATTTCCCAAGGAATGCATGCATGAATCATTTTACATAGAATTTCAGGAATCCGACCATGTGCTCTGATGCTCTTTGCGAGTATGTACATCACAGACACAGACTGACTCAAAGTCACATTAATGTAATAGAACGAAGGTTGGTGGGTTGGTTGGTCGGATGGTTGCAATTCAATTGCAATCTCAATCTCGGTGTTTTCGTCGTGTCTGTCTCTCTATACTCTCTACACATAGCTAGTTCCCTTTTCTATCTGTCTCGACGTACACTGTATGTATCTACATTATTAAAGTCATTGGGAAAAGTTGTGTGGAAACTTGTGTCATCATCATCATCATCCTATGCATGATGATGATGATGGGATGCTGGGCTGTGCTGTGTGTTGGCTTGACTGGAATGGAATCGTTTAAGATCTACAAGGGATTTTAGTCCACACACTCAATTACTTACATAATGTGTACAGTAGATGCATATATGTATCTACAGATGCTCTCTTCTGTCTTATTTTATCTGGTAACTCAAACACTACTTAAGCAAAGCTGAGAAAGTTTGAGTGTAAAGTCTATTAGAAAAATACTTCCGTACGGTAGGCTCATAGATATATCTATAGCTATACACCTATACTGCTACATGGGGACAGGTTGTGCATAGTTTTTGGAGTAAATAGACACATTATCATCACCCCTGCCCTGCCCTACCTAAACTCAAAGGAGATTTTTTTTTACCCATTGACTCAGCTCTGGCTTCACTTCACTCATATCTCTAAGACTTTTACAGTGTTACAGTCAGTCCACAGTTGAAAGTTTGTTGTTCCTGGTCCGGGTAGGGCTTCCTTCATGCTCGCATCTTTACTCTCTTTATTACACCCATGATCCTTCCTTCCGACTTCCGATCATGTGTACCTACATATGTACACAGATGTACACATATGTATACAGACGTCATAGTAGAGTGCGAGTGCAAGTAGGGATTTGCTTCTTTTTTCTTTCCGCTTTTCCTTTTTCTATGAAGTAGAGAACTAAAGCTTGTCAATGATGCACACTATCTCAAGCCTATTTCATTTTGTGTTTCTGTTTTTGTTTGCGATTTTACTACGGCTAGTCACCAACGCAATTTTGATGGCGATGATGCCCTCCTCATTAAAAATAAAACTTGTGTGTGGGTGATCTAACTGCATTTACTAGAAATCAGGAGATTTTCATTAACCTTTCTGAAACGGTAATTCATTTATGTAGTTTTGGATGTTTTTGACAAGGGTAATTTATAGTTTTTTGACCCTTTTGAAAAAGTGGCATTTACTAGTTTTGACTGTTTTTGAAAGTGTTATTTACTGGGTTTGGCTGTTTTTGAAAAAATGTTATTTTACTGGTTTTGACAGTTTTGAAAAAGTGTTATTTACTAGTTTTGACCATTTTGAAAAAGTTAATTTATAGAATTTAACAATTTTCTAAAGCATTCTTTCCATGGTTCCCCAGTTCCAGAAGGTTAAAACAGTAGGGGTTTAGTGATGTTATGTCCGATACAGTATAGAAATCACAAAGCTGAAATAAAGGAAGGCAGGTAGGTACGTAGAGATGCGTATTATTATTATGTATAAACTTGGAATTGGAATTTTGCCTTGTCTTGAGCCTCATCATTGACTTGAGCCTCCAGCTGTACATCTACATAAAATAAATGAGGACGGTGGTGTTCGGGAATTTCGGCGGGAGTCTCTCCCAAGATATGTAAGTACAGCTACCTTCCTACACATCTCCTTAGAAACTTGCATTACATAGTGACTTGACTTCATCCAATTTCACTGTTCACGTCCACGAAGAATGAAATACTTGTTGAAAGTGTATAATATCAATTTATACATCTTCTCCGTCAGATGTTCGCTCCGTCGGTCGGTCCGTCGTTGAAAAAGGAACGAAACCAAACCAAAAGCAAGAGCAAGAGCAACTCTCTTAAGCATCTATCTATCCATCTACACATCTACCTAACTAAACTAGGTTCCTTTAAAGCTTTCCTTCCTTCCCTCCCAAGTATCTACGTACATCTTTATCCCAGACATGACCTTTCTTCAATCCTGTTGCTTTCCTTCCTTCCTTCTTTCCTTTGAGTGCATTGCAATGGTAAGTATGCAAGCTCTCGGCTCACACCGGCTAATACATACATAGGTACATAGCAAGTCAAGTTAGCTCAAGTTTGATAATATGATGATGTGGTTGGTGTACCTACCTACCTACCTGTTCCTATAGTTAAAATCCTTATGCCAAAAATGCAATGTTGAGTTCGAATTGGATTCCTTGAGATGAGCTCCCCGATGCAATGGCACGTTGTTGAAATGGGTAAAGAGGGAGAGATGCATCGGACTAAACGGAGGTATACCTATGTAAATACCTATATGCACACTTGCACATAAAGTTTAAAAAAAAAACCCGAAACCGCGAGGACGGAAGGGAAAAGAAATAAAGCCAAGGAATATCCGTGTATAATAATATAATATAATACGCAATCGTGCGTGCCTCAGTATACCTATAGCCACAGACAGAAGAAAACTTTTACCGAATTGTGTGTATATTTCCCTTTCACCCACTGAGACACTTGACTCGGGTCCTCGCGAATTCCAATTCCAATTCGAATTTTAGAACCTATAGAAGAACCTAGACCTATAGGTAGGTATGTACCTGGGCAATTTATAACCCTTCACTGAACGTCTCAATGAACGTCTGTTTCGGCTCGGAAGAGTATTGGAAATGTTCAAGTTGTAACACAACTGCGTGGAAAGTAGAAATCATATATGTAACTTGCAAAAAAACAAAACAAAATAAAAATTGGCAAATAAAATTCTATTGACATAATATAGAACGGCATAGCCGATAGTATGTACATACAAAATAAAAATATTGGTATTGGTATATGTAGTAGCATAACTGAATAACTGCTCTAGTAGTGCTTCAAAGAAAGGGACAAAAATGTACGAGTATAGGTATATTGGGAAAGATTTATGTCGTATCATACTTGAATTGACGGTGGTGGTCCGATTGTACATGTATTGGAATAATTTGCATTGTGCAGACCCATAAAATTTAGAGCTGGATGGATACTTTCATCTCGGCTCTTATCGTTATCGTTCTCTCGTGTTGTGGTAGGCATAGGACTTCCGCTCAATCTTGATATCATGTTCAAAACTTGATAGAAACAAAAGCAGTGTAGGTAATTATATAGGGAGTCCTTATAGGGAGCCTTGCAACTATGACGGCATTGGATTTTGTATTGGGCTTTAAAAGTACATACTTTGAAAAAAGTGTACGTTTTGAAAAGGTGTTATTGATTAGTTTTGACCGTTTTAAAAAAGCGTTTAATAGTTTTGACGATTTTGAAAGAGTGATATTTACTAGATTTGACCGTTTTGAAAAAGTGTCATTTACTATAGTTTTGACCCTTTTCAAAAAGTGTTATTTACTAGTTTTGACCATTTTGAAAAAGTTAATCCATAGATATAGAATTAAACACTTTTGTAAAGAATTCTTTCCATGGTTCCCCAGTTTCGAATAGGTTAAAAAAGAGCTAAAACACTATATTTACACATTTCAAAACCATTAAAACTTGCCGTAGACCTTTCAAAAGAGTCTTAAACACAATATGTATGGACATTTTAAAAAAGGCAACCCTTGAGCTTAACATTTTCAAAAAGTGTAAACCACAATTGTGTGGTATTTGCACACATTTCAAAAAGTAATAAATTTCTATCACGTCATACTTGTAAGGCCCCTAGGTAGAATGAATTGCATTTATAGTATGGGTATATAGTAGGTACTATATAGCATGCATCAAATTCAAATAAAATGTGAGTGGAATCTGGAATGTGAAATGTATAGTTGTACACATAAAGTTGTGTGTACGTACAATTCATCGGAATCGGAGGCCTAGGCATTCTTTCTAATGTAGGCCTGTACTTATGTACATCTACATACATGTGGTCGTTTATATAATTTTTCGAGTAGGTATATCTATAGGCATAGGTATACATTACTATTGCATTATGGTAACTAGTCTTAACAAGAAAGACTGATTGCTAGTTATCGTCACATTCAGAATTCAGACTGAGGAGCTTTAAGCTGTAGTAGTCTGTAGTGTAGTGGAGAGAGAGAGAGAGAAGGGAAGGCTTTTGACGGCTCTCTATATTCTGTGTACTGACTTTGGATTGAAGTATTGGAGGTTGTAGTTTCCCTCTATTCCACGTTATATATATAATTATGCACGCATGTAAACAAAAAACACATGGATCTTGTTTTGATTTTGTGATGGAAAGAGCGCGATCAAGAAGAAACAGAAACTATAGGAACTACAGAGCTTGTTAGTTAGTTTAGATTGGGATTGGGATTGAGATTGGTACAGATACATACATACATAGTACAATAGAGAATACTTTTTTTTACGTTAGATCGTCAGAGCTGAGAGAATGTTGAATCCCACTATCTGCTTCCCATTACCGCCTTTTATTTCACTTAACACTTACCACACTTACTCGGAGGTAAGTAAAACTTATACTAAGAGGGTAGGTACATTCGTAGGTACATACAAATCATATCTGAGTATCTGACTGTATGTATTAATAGTGAAAGCAATACCTGAACCTGAACTGAGTAGGTATTCAGATTTCAGATTATATACATATGACCGTACCAGTACCAGTTACAGTTACCAGTTGTGGTTTTTTAATAAAGTAGGTAAAATTAAATGCCATCAAAGACCCATCATTGTGTGCAAAATACTTACGTAATTTGTTTTCATTCTTTAATTCTTTCAGTATGGAAAGTATGTAGGAGTATTCCGGTACTGTCATTGTTTAAACGCGATCCATGCAGGGGGCTTCTTATACTGGTTCTCTGTTCCATCTAAAGTTCCAGCCGGCAGTCGGATGAATTATTAGGTATTAATTCTGTGGCTTCATCTCGTTACAGAACTATAATTAGATTCAAAGAGCATTGTATTAGCATGGCAAGAGATGAGAAGTGCGGGAGGCAAGAGCAAATTAAAAGCGAGTCGTTTGTCATATTCTGTATGTAATCTTCATAATTCTTGACTTTTTTCTAGGAGAGTGACGTTAATGTTCGTGATGCTTCCGTTCATAGATTACCACTCCAGAGTAGTGTTTTACATACAAGTTTGCAAAAGAAAAAAAAAGTTTTGGAAATTCAAAATTAGGTATTATTGGTCTAACAAAATGCAAGTTACAGTGCAGGTTGTAACAGTAAAGGTTGTAATCCTTCCTTTGTAACAGAATACAGACTGAATATATTTATCTTGCAAAACCAAAACCAAAGTTTTATTGTGAGTAATAAGTAGCAACCAGTGAGCGGAATATTTTTGCTTGTGAAACACATGTGTTGTAGGTATTCTATATTGGCATAATAAAGCCTCAGCCTTCCACCTACAGGGATTTATACAAACATTTTTATCTGTATGGTGGTATAGAATATTTTGCAAATTCACAAGAATCAAAAAGGGAACACTACTCTCTCGACTAAAACCGAAGAGCTCAACTCATAGGTCTACATGTTATTTAATATTATACCTATTAGGGGTATGACGGGGAGAATTTTGTTTACATTGAAGGAATATAGGTACTTACCTCATGGACTGGATGGATGGTCGTCTGGGTTCTGTTCTGGCTCTGGCATTCTGGATTGGATTTTCTATATGAGAGAGAGAAAGGAAAAAAGGGTTGAGTGTGTGTAGCCTATCTGTAATCTGTAAATTGTTCCCGCTTTTATGACGAAAACAATTTTATTGCACTTAGTAGTTAGTACTTACTTAAGTAACATACAGTTTATTATGTACAATGCGCATAACTGTCTGGTAGACCTGAGCCTATACCGCCTGTCTGAGTAGCTTCGAAATGGACTTTTCATGCTTTAAAAGAGTGGTTGTGCAAAAAGTTGAACAAAATATTTTTGCCAGACTGAACCTACAAAAAGCAAAGGGAAAAATTGCAATAGTACAGAATACAGAGTGAAGGTACCCATCATAAACTATATTTTAACAGAACTACAGAGCCAGAGCCAGCCTACCACCAGCATTAGTTTTAGTTCAACACTTATACAACTCTATAGCAATGTATTTTATAAATACGAATGAGCCAATGTAATATTATTCACGGACGCTCAAGAAAATCCAGAATGACTGCACGATTAGGATTATTCGATGCCAAAAACTGGCTCTGAAACTCTGAAACTACCCCTGTAAGCTTGTAGAGAGGTAAAATTCCCTGCATCCTTTACTTCATAATAAAATTAAATAAGTACTATAGACATATTTGAATGTACATAGGAGGTATTTAGCTTGTACCATTACCAGTACCAGTTTTGTTTAGGTAGGTAGGTGGGATCTACTACAGTCTAGTATTTGTGGAAAAAACTTATTCTTGTAGGCACTGAAAATAAAAATTGCGAGAGAAATAATTACAGTCCATGTTTGGCCATCTTTGGAGATCTCTCGGAATAGTAGACCTCTCTTTAACAGAATAGAATATTTCTATTGGGGAAAGATCGCGTTCCCCTTCCCTTCCAAAACATCTCACTACTACTAAAAACTACCCAGTATTCTGGTAGGTACTCCTTTAACTCCTTTAACATCCTACATACTGAGTTATACACAGTAGAATTGGCATTGGAAACCGTGGAATTGGAATAACAAAAAGTCAGACCCAGCAACCAGAACTAGAGAGACAAAAGAAAACAGAAGAGCAAGCAAAGTAAATATCAATCTAAGATATAGCATTCGAACTTCGACTTCGAAGTGTTTCCATTACTTACGAGTTACGAGGGATTATAGCACCTACATTATTGGGGATGGGGGAACAACAGGACCGAGCAGACCATCATTATTCCAGTTTAATTAGTATTTAAAAAAACGAGGGAGACGAGTAGGCGGGGGGTTTCTATTCTACTTCTAATGAGCATTAAAATAATACAAAGCTCTTATGTACGCGTAATTGTAAATTATACAAACTGCAGGATTTAATAGCTCCAACGTCTTTGGCAAAAGACTGACTATATACAACTAGTAAAACAAAGTTGAGACGAGGACGAATGACGGTGTCGACGATGAACAAGTGACGAAGGCTGGAACTGGCAACTGGAAGCGGAAGACCTACACAACAAAATAATTAATTACTTAAATTCCACAAACGTAATAATTTAGTTTACTTAAATACGATTACCTGATAACGATAACAGAAATAGATTTGGTAATCACTATCAGCCATCAACTACATACAACATATTAGTTACCTGCCCATGAAATAAAGAACCCTCTCGAAGCAAACTCACGTGTCACACTTCATCAGTAATCACAATCAGTATTATACATAGTTTGTACTTTGCACAAGTACTTGCAGTCAAGGAACAACACCACCATCATCGTCAATCACAGTCAACAGTGGTTCGAGATTAAATTGCATCAGTGAAGGCGGAAGTAAATCTGAAATCATTCAACACACATAATATACATAATTTGGTATTAAATTAACTATTAGTATTATTATAACACATACTTACACTTACTATCGACAAACTACGAACCACAAAGAACGGAATCGTCATCGTCACAGACAGTCACAGCACAGCCATAGTAACAAAAGGGCAACCAAGAAAAAAACACAAAAAGTTAAATCGCTAATAATTAAAAATCGTTCCTGTAACGATAGTGTCTCTGATAATAGTGTCTACAGTTGACAGTTGACCCCTGACCCATCCAACGGGAAAACGTTACTGTTAACTTTAACTACGACCTAAAAAATATCAGCAAACAGCACAAAGCCAACAGCGGAACAGTCAAAGAAAGAGAGTTAGTTTTTGTCTACACATTCGTTTCATTTTCATTGTTGCCCGCATCGACTTGGAAGATTTGGGAGAATTATTGCATTGTAGAGGAAAAACCGAAAATACCCGTGTGACAGACAGTTGTTGTTGTTGTTATTTAAAGAAAACGGTTGGATTTGTTCTGGGACATTTGGGACAGTGAATCCATGGTATTTTGTTGTTGTGCGTGAGAGAGACGAGAGACTGTCCGCCCGCGTTGGGAGTGACCAAGAGATTCGTAGCCAATCTGGATTCAGGATGTGAAGTCAGCCCTTGTTGGCTGTCCAATTTGCGGGTTGCCTTGAATGACTGGGCTCTGTTAGTCTCCGAATTTTTCTGGTTCGTCAAAAATAATGGCATCGCGCGGTGGACCCATGGTTGAGGGGACGGACGGTGCGGATTTTATGCACCGTCAGCGAGTAGCTACACAGTATCAACTCAGGTAAATCCATAATTAATTAAATATTTCATTATTATTACTTAATTGTTGTTAATTTGGGATTAATTGGACTGGGGAAATGGCTTTGAAGGCTCAACCGCTCAGCCGCTCAACCTTGCCTTGCAAGTTGCATCGTTGCATGATGTAGCATACGTTCGGCTTTAGATATAGATACAATGTCATATGGAAACTATATACCTAGTCTTAAAATAAAATGGCTACAATTTTTTTTTAAATGTATGAAATACGATTACGATTATTAGCTTATTTTATTATTATATAATTTATTTACTATTTACTCTTTAGAGTTCTAATTTTGATGTTTTTTTTGAACTTTCAGTGCTGTGAACAAATCTAGACTGAAAACATGTATATTTTGTCATCTCCTTCTGTTTGTGGTCATGCTGGTGAAGATGTCCCCGGTGATACTCGATCGACTCGACGTATTTATTATTGAAATAGAAGAATTAGAAATACCTAAGGTAGGCTCAACTGGAAATTTTTAATTCAGACATTTTTAGTTGTTTAAGTTAAACGATGTTGATAAATGAAGTTGGTGACCGTAAGTTGTAGGTTGTTTTATTAGTGGGGGTATTTTTGCAGTTCTGAAAAATACTGATTTCCACATCCATTCCCGATTAATTTAAAGAATGAAGTTTAGATCTTTTCATCTTTTTTTTTATTCAACCCATCTGATCGATTCCTCATACTTCCTGGGCTGCACTCGTTCCACATCAGTTCACACTGTGCGCGCAGGTGTTGTGACTGTGCACTGTAGATTTTGGATATTTGGATTATTATATTAGTAGATCACATTCAATTTTGATGATTAACTGCATTTGAGGCATGCTGTGTAATTAAAATATGCTGCGTATTCTGTATAATTACATAACACTATAATAAAGTACTGAAAAAATGCCTGACTTATAGTGTTATGTAATTATACAGAATAGTATTACAAATTTAGGTAGATCGTTATTTTACCTCTAAATCAAACTTCAGGTCTGCTATAACTTACTGTTGTGTAAATGCTATTATTTAGATAGACCGGTCATAGTTATCGTAGTTAATTAGTTAAAAGCCTTAGTAATTCTGGGGTTATTACAATTTATTGGAATTTTTCGTATTTGAATTAATTACAGCCATTAGTGTGGGAATATTGGTGGCTGGTAAGCGTGCCGGTGGCATTTGTTGGTCTCTCATCCATCCGGAAGAATAACGTACAGTCTATTCAGATCTACCTAGCAGCGACAATCGCTAACGGAATCGTCCCTGTTCTGTACGCACTGACGTATTATTTCTCTGATGTTTGGAAGTATTTGAATACTCGATCGGAAAATATTCACTTTTGGCAGGTAATTATGGTTGATGATAACAGTCAGGTGTTAATTGAATATCTGTGTACCTGTGTTAATTGATTTTGATCTCGAAGTACATGTATGCACTATTTTGCAGGGGTATCCATACGGTCTCTTGTGGTATGCATTTCTGGCTGTAGCATTACAAGTTCATGGATTCTCCGTGTATTTTGGATCAAATTTAATGTCCGCTTGGAGATTAAAGCCCAGCACGTCAATCAAGAAATCGAACTAAAAAACACATTTTCCCCATCAATTGACCTAATAGTTTCGCCTTGCTAATAATAATTGCTCCAAAATCGCTAATTATTCTCAGAGTATATGAATGAACCTTGATAGACAATCTTTCTTGGCCTCCTCACCACCATCGCATCGTCCTACATTAATTCTGTTCAGAATGTGATTCAGTCACTGCCTATTTTGGCCTTACCTTTTCATTTCTTTACCTGTTTAGGTACTTTTGTCCTTAATTGTCAAGCATTTAAAACTTATTGTTGATGGACGCATATTTTGTTTTATTTCAATTGTGTTAATAATTTGTATTGACGAATTTATATGACTTCGTCAAATTCAAGTGTATTCATTGTATTTAAAATGGTAATTACTTGTTAAAATAGTGCGTGTCACATTTGTCAGTGTTAAAAATTCTTTACAAGAATCTCCAAAGTTTATAAAATACTTTGTCCGCATTAACTAGCTTCATTTAATCGTTTAATCTTCTACCAACCCGAGTTTTTCGAGAGGAATGTTTGACTATAAGACGCAGACATAAAACAAGGAAGTATTGCGAAATTACTAAGTGTAAATTAGAGAGCATTGTTTGATGTTTAAAAATACTCATATTTGACAGGTGGTATACGGACGTGTTTTAGCGGCGATGTCAGGCTTGCAATAATGCATACTGCATATAATATGTAATTGTGTTAACGTTTTTGTACAAATTCAATCTGTTAAATTTAATTTGATATTTTCAAGTTATGAGGATAAATATGCTGTATGCAAAAAAAATATTATTAATAGATGTTTTGCCGACTGGATTCAGACAGAAATTAACAAACATGATAACTAATCTAGTATTACTTACTGTACCTATGTAAAATCCACGACATTCTTACGTCAGCATATAATTACATTAGTCTTTAAATCTTGCAAGACGAAGACGGCATATTTTGATGTAAGTTAAGTACTTAACCTAACCTACATTAACAAGTATCGCGAATATTTTACGCAATATAATTAAATCTATTCAACAGATAATATGTCTATTTGATGTACGACAAACCTAGTAAATGTAAATTAATAAATTATGGAATGTTTTAATTGTTGGGTCGTTTATTAGTTTGCTCAAGTGTGAAAAAATTATAATAAATGTTGGCGAGTCTACAACGGACTGAAGGGAAACAAAATTGTATTTTGTATTGGGCTTGTGATTACTATTGAAATTGTTTTACTAAATTATATAAAATTTTGATTCATTCTGCATAACGGCTTCATGTTTCTGATTTCAAAATGAGTATTAAGAATGAAATGTTCCCTGAAAATTATATCGTACAATTTTCACGGCTCTTTTCACTGTTCTCAAAGACTCAAAGCTTCCAGTCAAAATTGGAAGTTTTTGGTATTTCATGGGCGAGACAGTCAAAGAAGACCGTTACGCCGGGTTGCGCAGTTCAATAATTGGAATTTTTATTTATTTTTATTTTTTTATTTATTGATCTTTAAGACAGACACAAGAACAGGTCCAGAGGAAAAAACAGAAAGTAACTACAAACTAGAA